>PVJA010000738.1:117569-152479 GCA_004027025.1 Myocastor coypus
GATACATGGATGGATGCATGGACGGATAGATAGATAGATAGATAGATAGATAGATAGATAGATAGATAGATAGATAGAGTGTGGTATATGTGTCTGTATTTTTCATTTTGAGTTTCTGCTGTGAGATCAGTAACTCAGTAGTGGAAGGGGAATGGAAGACCTGCAAGCTTATATAAGGCCACGGAAAAATGTGTGGTTAGAGGAAGAAGCTAACCCGAGGCACAACAGAAGTAATAGTATTTAAAATGCAAATGTGGGGGCCCGGCGGGATGGCTCAGTGGTCTAAGGCGCCTGTTTAGAAAGCTTAGGCGGCTTCAGGGACCGCGGTTCGATCCCCGGCACCACATCCTGCGCCAGCCCTGCCCTCAGAGCAGGCTGAGCCGGCCATAAAAACAAATAAATAAACAAACCAAAGTTCTGAAACAAGAAATAAATAAATAAATAAATAGCCTCTATTAAAAAAAATAAAATGCAAATGTGTGAGAAAAAGTAAGAGTAAATGCAGAAAAAAGGATTTTCACAGAGCAGAGAGTGAGCTAAAAATTCTGGTGAGTTTTAGTTCTATTTTATTCTCAAAATGATTTAGCATTTCAAGCATCTGGTTAGGCAGTGGATTACCACTGATTACTGTCTTTTTGGAAAACCCATAAGGCATCTTCCCTTTTTGTAATATGAGACTTGTTAAGTGAAGGGAAGGAGAATCGTGATTATATAGCTCAGAGACACTATTTTATTTTGTTTGTTTGGATCTTATTGTGGAGGAGTCAAATGTTTCCATAGAATGATGTTTCAAAAGATTGGAAAGAATAAAATGAGTAACAGGCTAAGATTCTGGCACCACACTATTTAGAATTACAAGAACATAACGCAAAGTGAGAGAAAACAGCATTCAAATTTAGGAATCAAATCTTTGTCAGTGGAACTGGTAGAAGAAAGGGCAGGCAAATAAAACTAAATAGAAGGTCTTAGAAATGTACGGCTTTCCAGATGGAAAATAGTTGAGAGGACGATTACAGTACTGAGTGATAAACATAGTATACATAGATTAAAATGAAATACCTAAGTGCAAAAATTCATAAAAGACATCATTTTCTATGATTCAATTTTTGTAAAATCTTATGAAGAGGAAGATGAGGACAGCAGGTAAAAACATATGAAGTCCCTTTGTAGGCCTCTGCTAAAACATTTGCCTTTCAAATTAGGATATATAATAAACTTATTTCAACAAACCTTTACTCAGTCAGTGGTCTGAGGATCAGATCCAACCCAAGCACCACGGTCTGTTGGTGATGGCATGCACTACTAACACTACTGTATTGTGAAAAGATATTTGGTATTTATAATATATTTATGTAATGTATAAATATCAAATACATGAAATTATTATGTAAAAGATCTTTAGGAGAGGAAAAGAAAAAATATATACATATATAGTTACACATATATATGTATATATATATATATATATATATATTATTTTTATTTTTATTTTTATTTTTTTTCGGAACTGGAGATCAAACTCAGTACCCTGCACTTGCCAGGCAGGTGCTTGGGCCCCTGAGCTATCTCCCTGGTCCCCAAAATAAAATATTTTAATAAAAGTAATGTAAAGAGACAAGAATGAAAGACTAAGGATCATGTAAGACAGAAAAATGACACAGGGTAGGTTTAGTCTATATTACATCACATATATGCATTAAAATAAATGAAGTAAAGGACCTATTTCAAGGGACAAAAATGGTCAGATCTAATTTATCATTAAAAATGACCACAATCTGCAACTGTAAACAGTCACACTTTACTAGGAATACATTCAGCTAATCTGACCACAAAACATTGAAAATATTTAAATTAACAAAATAAAGGAGGAGAGAACATCGCCAATAATGCAGAAATTTAAAGCACTACAGGACACCTTCCACAACTAGTTAGAGGGTCTATTAAATGTTCAGTAACCATGTTGCATGGATCCATCTAGAAGTCTGGGTGCACGGGGAGAGGGGAGGATAAGTGAAGAACTTGTTTCCCAGAAAACTAGTACATTGCCATATTTATATTGCTGTAAGATGAGAACTTTGCAATCTGCTCAGACTTACCTTTACACTTTTTATTTTATAGGTCGCATTGTTTAAGCCAGTATCTTTCTCAGCATACAGAGGCACGCCTTTATTCTCGCTTTTTACTTGGTAGAGCAGGTGTTCAAAGCCAACAGAAGACTCCAGGGGCTCAATTCCATAGCTGATATTTTCAAACTGCAGTAAGCCCCTGCAGATTCCAAAAAGAAGGTGTCTTCAGTCCCGTGCCACTCAGCTTTCCCTGGCATGTGTGTGCTTATTCCCTTACTTAGGAAGTGAAGCCGGAAAGTTACCGTCTTCTATTTTCAAGCTCACTGGCTGACACAGAATGGCAGCATGATTGGTATTTGTCAAGATATTAGTATCACATGGTCTCCACATATACAAATAATTTAGTGTAAGGGGAAGGGACCCATTATGAAAAATAATTTAATCTATTTTATAACCATATAACCAGGTGTTCCAACCTGAGCCCATTACACGTGTTAATGATCGCCAAAGACTTTGGATAGCCTTCGATGTAGCCTTGGTAGTAGCAAAAATTCTGAAAGATAAAGATGAAATACATATAATATATAGAATAGATTGCACTAGAGGTACTGTTTTCAGATATATAAGATTGTGTGTTCATCAAGTATTCCTTGTTTCTATAACCAGTTTATAAAGATGTTAGAGGAGTATACGGCTGAGTTTCCCCAAATTCTTCCCCTAGGTTCACGCAGAATGAGAGTATTTTCATACATATAGTGTAAATCAAACACGACTCTCCTGATCACTAGGGCTTACAGAAAACAAGGGTCCAAAGCTCACTTTTGTTTTATTTTTCTGACTTAATTGTGCTTGATAAGAGAAAAAACATCAATCCAAAAGAGAAACAATTTATTTTTTAAAACTTAGTTGAGCCAGGTGTGGTGGCACATGCCGGTGATCCCAGCACTGGGGCAGCCAAGGCAGGAGGAGCACTGCAAGTCTGAGGCCAACCCGGGCTGCACAGTGAGATCAAGGCCAGCCTGAACTGAATAGCAAGACGCTGTCTCCGAACAACCACCACCGCCGCCACCACCGCCGCCGCCACCACCACCACCACCGCCGCCACCACCGCCACCACCACAGCAAATCTAATTTGAATATAATGGAGTAACTTGTACAGACTTAACCCTCTCACTATTGTAAATGCGGGGCAATTTTTGCAAACTTCAGCCACAAAGCCAGGCAGAGCAAGAACGGAGGATGCAAACCACGGCAGCGGAAGTCCCTGGCCTTGCTGGGTGGCTCATTCCACAGGGCCCAGGCGAAAGAGGCTCCCCGGCCAGCCGCATGGGTGCAGCTAAGGTCCCAATAGGAAACGCTGCTCTGGTTTAAGGATCACAGTCTGGGTTTCAGAAGCAAGGAATCTGAGGGCAGTGCCCAGGGAAGGAGGTGATCCCAAAGGGCACACTGTTACCTCGGGTGCCACGTCTGTGCCCACATTTGCACTGGGAATATGGGAACCACGCCATCTAGCAGAAGCCGAGACTGAGACTGCTGAAGCTGAGAGGTGAGGAAGAGCTTATCCAGGCCCAGACACTGGGGAGAGCGCTTAGGGGCTGGCCGCAGCCCAGCGAGGCTGGTTCCTTTCCTGGGAGCTCGTTAGACAGCGTTTCACAGAGGCTCCCGTGCAACCTTGAATGTGGCTGGCACATGATGGAGAGTGTATTAGAGTGGCTCCAGGAGCCGAGGCAGGAGGATGGCAGGTGCAAGGCCAGCCTAGGCAGTGTAGAGATTTAGTGAGAGCCTATCTCAAAAAGAAAAGTGAAACAGGGTTAGGAACGCAGCTCAGTGGGAATGCCTCTAGGGTCAACCAAATAAGCATATGTTGGATATCTTTAACAAAAGAAGATGTAGCCTATACTTTGGAGAAAATTTAGAAAGATATTGACCTAAAATAACCTAAGGCTTTGGAATTCATTTTTAAAGAATGACTCTAAAAATAGATGCTGGGCCAGTGAGATAGCTCAGCGGACTACGAAGTGATTTCAAGGTCTGGCTGAACGATGTAAGGAGATTCTGTCTCAAAAAACAGAAAAACAAAACAAAACAAAGCATGAACACAGAGATAGTGAGAGTCTGTAGCAAAAATCTAGAAACAAAGAACAGAGTTGGTTGTGGTGACAAATGCCTGTAATCCCAGCATTCAGGGAAACTGAGGCAGGAGGATTGCAAGGTTGAGGCCTGCCAGCCTGGGCAATTTAGCAAGACCCTGACTCGAAGTAACTAAATAATAACTAGCTAGATAATTAGACAGACAGACAGACAGACAGACAGACAGACAGACAGACAGACAGGTAGATGATAGATAAGATAGATAGATAGATAGATAGATAGATAGATAGATAGATAGATAGATAGATAGATAGATACACAGACAGACAGGCAGGCAGACAGACAGACAGACAGACAGGACTGATGATACAGATGAATGAGGGAAAGAGCTGGGGATGCAGCTCAGTGACAAGGCACTGTTCCGGCCCTTGCCCCAACTGCTGAAGGGGACGCAGGCCATTGCTCCTGGGGCAAAAGGTGCTGTTACAGCCAGGGCTGAGAAGACACAAAAGACAAAAGCCCCAGCAAGCTGGAGCCTCAGGGGAAACAGAAAAAGCAGCAGAAAAACTCAGGAAGGCCGACATGGAGCGTTTCCAGCAGTTGGAGAAGAAAGTTCCAGCCCCAGGGCTGAGAAGTGGCCCAGAAGAGAGGAGGCTGTAGACCTCCTAGAAAGCATCCAAAGCTGCAGGGTTTGCATTTGTTTTTGCCGTTGGGAGAGGACAAAGCAAGCCCCGGCCACGTGCATGTGCACTGACCTTGGGTCAAGGACGCCCCAGGCCACTGTTCTGTGCTCTGCTCCCGAGCCCCTTTCAGTTCAGAAGCTTTTAACCAAGAGGAGGACCGTGAACGAGAAATGAAGCAGAGCATACAGACCTGGTGCCAGAAGGGCTGCGCCCGTACCAGCCCCAGCAGACTCTCCCTCTCCCAGTTAGAGAAAGCCTGGGCCGCCTGACAGCCAGAGTGTGGAGGAAAGAAGCGTGAGCTGCGCAGCCTCCAGGCCGGGCCCAGAGCTGCCGCCTGCTGGGAGAAGCAGGCTGCCAGTCAGAGAGGGCTCGGCGCTTCCCAGACGGACAGCTTCATTCTCAAGGAAGAAGGAGCGGGGCGTGGTGGCGCACGCCTGTAATCCCAGCACTCGGGAGGCTGAGGCAGGAGGATTGGTGTGAGTTCCAGACCAGCCTGGGCTACAAAAGTGAGCTCAGGACCAGCCTCAACTGCATAGCAAGACCCTGTCTCAAAAAGACCAAAAAAAAAAAAAAAAAAAAAAAAAAAAAAAAAAAAAAAAAAAAAAAAAAAAAAAAAAAAAAGGAAGAAGAGAAGTGAAAGCCTAAAAGCACTCTAAAATGGTGCTGGTGGTGCTGGGCACAGTTGGTAGGAGATTCACTGATTCCCTGAATACAGAGACCCTACCTAGTGGGTGCATGGGAACATGAAGTCCCGTAGGGTCAAAACAAACAGCAACCACGGAACCACAGAACTGGTAGTCCTGCTTAATGGCTGAGACTACAGGGCAAGCTGTGCCCCACGGCATGCGGCCAACAGGTAGCAGAGCTTGGCAGGGACCTGAGGCCAGGCCTAGGACAAAGAGAACATGCCACGCCACTGGACCCCAAGGTGCTTGAGGGTGGGCCCTACTGTGCCTCCCTGGGAAGTGACAGCAGAGAACTGGCACCCTGTGCCAGGAGGGTAGGGGTGTACAAATATCACTAAAACAATCTTGCCTCTTACTAAACAGGTGAGCAGCTATTGCTTCTGTGCCCCTGGAGATTGGAGGGAGTACTTGCTTTGGCTGTATTAAATAAATGTCCAATTTGCAGCACAAACTACAAGCAAGAAATTAGAAAGGATGACCTGTGACTGCAGAGCAACAGCTGGGGCTAGGGAGATAGCTCCATGGCACAAGAGCCTGTCTGGCAAGTGCAAGGTTGTGGGTTTGAACCCTGGTCCCACAAAAAAAAAGGAAGAAAGAAAAGCAACAACTAAAATCAGGTAACAGCAACTCTCCGTACGCTATGTTTGTGTCCCTTGAAAATATCCACTGCCATGATCCACTGGCTGATTTGTTCTTGAATAGGAGTCTTTATTTTCAAAGAAAATATGATTTATGGATACATATCATTTGTGGAACTTATAAAAAACAGCTTAATAAATTTACCTACTGTAATGAATTTGAGTTTATTTTTCCTGGATTAGAATTATATCTGTAATAATGACAAAAACATAATGTATCTGCATGACACCACTACTCATTACATTTGAGAATAACATTTAACAACTTACCATATTCAGTGACTAATAAAACACCCTTGTGGGAGCCAGCCAAATAGCTCAGCGAGGGCCGGGGAGGTAGCTCAGTGGAATAAGCACTTGCCTGGCAAGCACAGGGTCCTGAGTTCAATCCTCAGTACACACACACACACACACACACACACACACACACACACACACACACAAACACACACACACAGCTCAACAGATTAAAGTGCCTATAAGCAGGCCTTCGGGGGCCTGGGGGTTCGATCCCCGGGCCTGCTGTGCTGGCTTCACCTCCAGGGCATGCTGAGATGGCAATTGAGACTCGGCAAGGTGGCACCCCCCTATAATTCCAGCTCTTTGGAGGCTGTAAACAGGAGGATCAAGTCTGTTCTAGTAGTGGGATCCTGAACACACTGTAGACCCTTCCCTAAAAAAATACCGCCGAAAAGCGCTCTTTCGGCTTAGTCTTTTTATCTAGACTTTTATTTCCCATGGTTAACTCCTGGAGTGAAGTCTGGAAGTATGAGTTAAAATTTAAGTGTGGGACTGTCTCAGTTACTTTTCGTGTTGCTGAGACAAAGCAACCTGCAGCCACAAGGCAGAGCAGGAAGAGCTTATTCTAGCTCCCACTCTGTATAGCGTCCCGTCCACAGCTGGCCGGCTCCAAGGCGGAGCAGCCCAGCAGAGGGGCATCGCAGAGGAGAACGGCATGGCAGACAGAAGTCAGGAGCAGCCAGCGGCCAGTGGCCAGCCCCCAGCCCCTAGCCGGCCCTCCCCTTTTCATTCTATCCAGATAGACAGCCTTTACAGAGGTGTCACCAGACCTATGCTAATTGCAATCACCGGGCTAATTTAGTACCACACACTCTTACTCCCAGTATCACACACCCTAGTTCCAGCAAGGTTCCCAAATCCCCACCTCGAAGTGCATAAAGTTTTGAGGGAACATCCAGGCATGTGCCACAGAAGAGGTACTATGGCTCTGCGACTTTTCATATCCTCTCTCTCTTCCCCATATACCCACATGCACAAATATTTGTGTGTATAGTACATTATTTTGCTATAGGTATTATGTATCTGTTTTCATTGACTCCGATGCAGTTGGCCTTTCAGACAGAATTTAAAACAAGTGCTATGTCTATTATTTCCTCTGTGAAAATTTTAGCCTCTGTAAATGATTAATTCATTGTATAGAAATTCATAATACAAATGGAAAAGAAAAAAATAGCAATTACTGTGGCTGGGCAAAGGCAGGATCATTCCCGGTAACTCTGTCCCCATTTCCAGATTACTTTTGACCAAAAAAATTATGGGCATTATTAAATGAAGGTCTCAGTGTTCCAAGTACAGTATATGAAAACTTAATATAGTGCCAAATGTTCCTCCAATGTTATGTGTACTTATTTGATCCCTGGATATATTTTAGAGGACACTTTAGATTGTTCTTTTCTTTCTAGTTAGTTTCCCTGATTCAAATAATCATTTTTCATTTTTCTTTTTTTAAAAACTATGTATGTATGTACGTATGTATGTATGTATGTATGTATGTTATGGCTGGCTCAACCTGCCATGGGCGTGGGGCTGGTGCAGCACATGGTGCCGGGGGATCGAACCATGGTCCCTGCAGCTGCCTAAGCTTGCCTAAGCAGGTGTTTTGGACCACTGAGCTATCTCAATGGCCCAAATCATTTTCTTTGTGAGTACTTTACATTGTAATCAAACCCTGTGTGTCTTGAAGCAAAAGCTGACCGTAGCCCTGCTACTCCAGAACAGCGGGCTCCAAATAATATATCATGAAAACTGATTTCAGAAAGCACGCAACTGTCTGTAACACAGACACCAAACATACCTTAATCTGTTGATCGAGAGGCTTCATAATTCCTGCAGAATCATATCCATAAACTTTAAAATAATGAGGCAAAAATATTCTGTAAAGATAAAAGATTAAAAATTTAATGGGAAAGTTGCTTCCTAAACTTTGATTTTGGAAAAGATACTTACTAGGTTCACTATGGGTAGGAATGCTGGCAGGAAAAAAAGACTTTTGAGTGTAGAACTTTCACCTCCTTGTTAAATTTCCCCAAGTGGCCAAGGAACCTGGAGCATAAAGGACATAACAGATGAGCAGACTACTTGATTTGCAGGTCATCATCATCAAAGCAGGCACTGTTTTGGTACTGGTACGAACATAAAGACAGGTAAACAGCCCAGCAGAACAGAATGCGAACCAGAGAAATAGAATCATGCATATCTATCATCTCAGATAGTGATGTTTTGTAAGGGTAATGTTAAATTGTTCAAAAGGAAAAAGGAACTAGGGTAGGGAAAAGAGGAAAGGAAGGAAGAGAAAGAAAAAAATGGCAGGGCCGGCGAGATAGCTCAGCGCACAGTCTTGTGTAGGCAAGGGCAGAGACCTGGATTCCATCCTCTGCTCCACATGCCATGCAGGCCCCGCCCCTGGGTGCACTGAGTTCACCACAGAGACCTGGTGTGGTGGTGCATGCCTGCAATTCCAGCGCAGGGATGAAAACAGGAGGCTCACTACGAGTCTGACCTGCATAGTGAGACCCTGTACCAAATATGTAAAAACAACTTTAAAAAAAGAAAAATAGAAAAAATGATTTAAAAAAGATAAAATGGAAACGAAGCTTTATAACAAGTAGGGAAAAAGGAGTTGAAGGGAGGGGAGGGAATTGGGGAAAATAGGGGAATCAGGACATATCATATACAAGTACAAATTCTCTATGATAAATACGATCATTATCTATATCTAACTTACCAACAAACATAATATGTATCATAATATGCTGTAATCTATAAATATATATAATTTTATTTGTCAAATGTATCTTTAGAAGTCCAAAAGGAACAGGATTAAGTAAAGATTTAATAAAAATAAAGGCAAATAAAAATTAAAAATAGCATTAAAATAAACAATCTTGTGATAGAAATATATAGATAATGGCATAAGACATCTCAAAGTTATAGATGGAAATACAAAAACATAAGAAACATATGGCACTGAAATTGGCAAATTTGCAGTTAAATTCAAAGAAATAGTGATTGTGCAGAATTAATAGCAACGTGTCACTGGGGTTTAAGAGCACAAAGGTTAGAATAAATGAAGAAATGAGGTACTGGTGAGATAGCACAATGGACTAAAGTGCCTGCTCAGGCAAGCTTAGACAAGCATGGGGACGGCGGTTCGCTCCCCAGCACAACGTGCTGCACCAGCCCTGCCACCAGGTTGGGCTGAGCAGGCCACAAGGAAAAAAAAAAAAAAAAAGGAAGAAATAATGAAAAGGCAGAAGCCAGTGAGTGCATGTTGAAGAATCTTGCTGACTTAAAACAAAAGATACAACAGAAGAAAATATTAAAAGAACCACACGGAAATTCAGAGGACTAGGAGTGAATATTTTGGGCCAGGGATTCAGTGAAGTATCACAGTACCTGCCCGGCGAATGCAATGTCCTAAGCATAATTTGTGGTACACCCCATCAAAAAAAAAAAAAAAAAAAGGGTGGACATTTTTAACTGAATGATAAAGCTGGCTAAAGAGATATGTTAAAAGCCACAGTAATTGAGACTGTATGATGTCTGTATGGGTAAATGGAAGAGTTTAAGAATAACCACATGAAACAAATGGAAGAAAAAGGGGTCCAGATAGAGAATATAAGCAGGCTAACTTTGTGTAAAAAGTTGCATTTTTTAATGGAAGGAAACTCCATTGCCCTGCACAAAACAAACACCTCTTTCTCCTCAGCCTCAAAGAAAAGAACAGGTACGCAAATGTGAAGTGCTGAGCTCAGAACGGGAGAGCATCTATGCCACTTCTGTGTATCAAAACAGACAGCTGGAAATTTTCCATAAAATTAAATTGATCCCTAAAAAAAGTATCAAAATAAGGTGTAATCAGCTTCCCAAGTAAACAGGACCGAATGAGGAAAAGGAGGGGACCTCTTCAAGCTGCTCTCCTGGGGTAGAAAGTGAGAGAGGATACCAGAAAAGACCACTGCAACGTTGTCTTGGAGCCCGTCTGCAGTGGTCCTGTGAGAATCTCCAGGCATGTCTCGAGCTGTGGCTGAGACAGCACTGACATGTATTTACTAACTACTGATTCATATATTCTTCTTAGATAGACCAGACCCCTGAGGGTGTGGGGCAGCTTGTCTTCACTGCTTGCTGGAAACATCCGGGTTAACCGCTCATCTTTTACCTGTTCCTTCAGCCTGGTTTAGGGTCATTAATGAGTGGATAGAAGAGACCTGTCAGTCTTGGGTTTCCTGAGGACACACGCCCCACACAGCGCGGGCGATGCCCACCAGGAGGCCTTTACTCTTTCCCCGCGCCTTCTCATCTCTGGCTACAATACTTCCTTTCTGTAAAAGATCCATGTGACTATGCAACAAGTCCTTCAGGATCCCTTTCTGTGATAACAGTCTTGTGTCTGCATTACAATCACAACATAGGATACAAAAGGAAATAATAACACAGTCAACTAAACAACGCGGAAAAAGTTAATGTATCAAGAGCAAGTAGGGTCATTCCTGAGATAAAGCTTAGTTTAATATCAGAAAGATGACATCATAATAGGTTAATACAAAATATATAATCATCCGTACAGGCAGAAGAGTGTTGAGAAACTTGCTATCTATGTCCCATGGCTACAGAAAGAAAGGAATAAGTAAAAGGATATTGTGACAAAGCAGTACTCATACTTTCTATGGCTGCTTCAGAAACAGAGGGAAGAAGCTTCAGGAGACCAGTGGGAGCTCCACGTCAATGAGGCCCAGATGGAGTTCAATGTCTAAAACAGTTGCTGCCCCTTTGCTGCCCCATAGCCATCTGAGTATGTGTGTTGAAAACTTAACCCTGGAGTGACGCTTTTAGGACATAGTGTGTTCAAGATATGAGGCAGTCATGAGGGGAGCGCCCTTGTGAAGTCCACCAATGCCTAAATGGGGTGGGTCCCACACAGCTGACCTCTGCTTCTCCCATGTGAAGATAGGGCAAGGAGAGCCATTCTGTGAGCCAGGAGACGGTGGGCTTTTGCCAAACGGCCAATCTGCCAGGGCTTCGATGTTGGCTTCCTAGACTCTGGCACTGTGGGAAGTGCATTGCTAATGCTTTTAAGGTGTCCAGTGGATGGTATCTTGCAATAGCAGAAAGACTGAGGCTCCCGTTGTGCATGGACCAGGGGCAGAAGGAAGATACTCAGGCCTGACCATTTCTGACCATGGAAAAAGAAAATCTTCATATATTTTATACAGCCATACAATGAATCTCAAACAGACTCTTTATAGCTGAAATCTTGGGATCAAACCAAGTAAACACTAAGGCAGCCTAGTAGGTCCAGGAGGCACCTTGGGCCACTTTCAGAGAGGTCATCATGTCCCACGAAAGAACCAGGTAAGACCACGGCAGAAAGCAGCCACAAAGCAGAGCTCACTAAACAGGCCACGCACACTTGGGAAGTCCAGAGCCTGGGCCTTACCTAGATAAGCAGTGATAAGTCAGGAATGGACATTTAAAATGAAGAATAAAAAAGAAGGGAATGAACTCCATAAAGTATTCCCAGGATGCCACTGAATGCACAATGCAGCCTCTTCTTTGATTTGAACTTGATGAATTGCCCTTTTGTTCCCCAAAGTAAGCCAATTTTGACTCACTCGGTCACATACATTTCTATATTCTCTGCCCTGTCTCATCATTCCCAACTTTGTGTTTTATTCTGGGGTACATTCTCAGATTTTAAGATTCATTTCACCATTTGCTTATGCAAGAATGTCTAGTTGATTCTTATACAGTATTATTTAAATTTAGAATTTCTATACAGGGAGGCATCTTTGAAAATTCACAAGAAATCTCCCGAATTGAAGCAAGATGGTTAATCTTGCAGACGGAAGAATTATCTGAGGGTCCTTAGAAATTCCAGACCATCTGCGTTTCCCCCCAAGTTTGTCAGCTGGAATGAAAATGAGTTGGGCGTGGTGGCTTACGCCTGTAATCCCAGCACTCGGGAGGCTGAGGCAGGAGGATTGGTGTGAGTTCGAGACCAGCCTGGGCTACAAAAGTGAGCTCAAGGCCAGCCTCAGCTGCATAGCGAGACCCTGCCTCAAAAAGACAGAAAAAAAAAAAAAAAAGAAAATGAGTTGGGCGGACCAGTTGTCACCTCAGCCCTCGACACCCTGGCATGAAGTAGGTCTCCTGATTTTAAAAATTGTCACGGTTCATGCCAAGAATCTGCCATTGTCCTTCAAATAACTATATAGAAGAGAACTTGAAACAAGACATATTTGTATTTTCAGGTAGAAAACTATCAAACTTTTGTGGTACCAATGTTAAACCTCACTGGTACCCTCCAATAAATCTGTGTCTCTGAGAATGAGGATGCAGTTGCTAGGTGTTTGTTGTAATGATGTAAAATATCTTTTTAAAAGCACAAAATAATATGAGTCATAAATATTTTAAGATGTGGAATGATTATTTTCTGGATAATTATAAGTACTAAGAAGTAAGAGCCAAGACAGTTTATAGAATACTGAAGGTCACTTACTTTTGCACTAGGTTCACAGTATACGCTATGCCATCGATTGCGATTTTGTAGGACACCTTCTAGAAAAGTACATTTAAAAAGCGGAGAGAGAAAGGAAATGTTGGAAACTGTCATTTCACATTGATAGTTGCATTGCAAATCATATTAATACAATAAATAGAAAAATTCAAAATTCAGGGTTGACTTATTTCAGTGGAATTTGATATTAAAATTTTGGCTTTCATAAAAAATAATAGAAAAATATAATTGGTGATGGGGTTTTATATTTGTTAATTTTAAAATTTATTCAAGCTGAAATCATTGCAAATCCTGCTTAGGAGGGACAGAGTATAAAAACAATGACTCAACGGAAAATATATGTACAGTATAGAAAAGAATTAACAGCACAATATAACATTTACATATTTTACATAAATGTGTTCATACTTTGCAATATTTATTAATCTGTTTTATTAATAGAGATTAAGAAGTGAAATCTCGGCAAGGAGCTATTTTTTCAAGTTAGGTTAATTCGTGGGGACCGGACATCTTTTCATTGCTGAGCACTGCACCCCTTAAATGCATACCTTGCCCTCACTTATGAAGGTCCTAATTTTCTCTCATCTCATTTTCTTGCTTTCAGTGAATTTTTTGTTATCTTTGTTTGCACATAGATTTTTCTGTAGTGCAAATTAAATCTTTGCAAGAATTTTTTTACTGCCAGAATCAATATTTTGGATAGGAGATTTGCTAAGTTAGTGTATGAAGCCTCATTTTTCCTCTAGATTATTTTAGCTTCTCTTTTGTAGATAATCACATCATCTAGAAGTAAAGACAACATTATGCCCCCATCAGTATGCCTGCTTCATCCCCTGTGGGATCTCATGGATATGAGATTTTTTTTTTTTTACAAGATCTCATTATATAGTCCAGGCTGACCTTGAACTATCCTCCCACCTCAGCCTCCCAACTTCACGTGTATTCTTTTGTGTGTGTGTGTGTGTGTGTGTGTGTGTGTGGTACCAGGGATCCAACTCAGGACCTTGCCCTTGCTGGGCAAACACTTATTCCACTGAGCTACCTCCCCAGTGCATTCATGTGTTATTTTTTCTTTTTCCGGGACCAAGGTTCGAACTCAGGACCTTGCACTTGCTAGGCAGGCACTTGTGTCACAGAGCTATCTCCCTGGCCCCAATTCATGTATATTTTTAGAAAGCATTTAGACTTAGCATTCTAAAGCATCTGCATAGGCAAGCTTAGGCAACCACAGGGACCATAGTTCAATCCCCGGCACCACATGCTGTGCCAGCCCCACCCTTAGGGCAGGCTGACCTGGCCATAATATATAATATATATATGGTATTTTATCTTCTCTATAAGCCACTTCCAATTGTTACTTTTAATTACTACATATGTTGGGGATACAAAGTTTAAAAGAAAAATACATAAAATAGCATGTCACTGACAATTATGTTGGAAAAGAAGCCATGGCCATTTGTCACAGCAGGGCTAAGAGCCCCCTCCCCGCCTCCCCAGCCTCCTGCATGTCAGGCTTGTCACTCTTCTGCATGTTTTTGCCTTTATGCAACTTGGCAGTGTTTATTTCAACAGGGGTTTGTTTTGCATGAATTATGGCTTTACAGAAGTGTTATCCTTTTGCAAGCTAAGATACTCTGTCTGCTGCTTAAAGCACGGCCTCTGCCACGGGATGGGCCTGTCGCACACACGTGCTGCCACTGTCATCTGTGGCCATCCACGCAGTGCCACCGCTGATTTCCTATGGGTATACTATTCCCTTGTGGGATGTCCCATGAATTGATTCACCGCTCTTGCTACTGGATTTTCATTTTGTTTTTATTATTATCAGCAATATTGCAACAAATATCTGCATATTTGTCAGCCATGTTGTCTTTTGCTTAATGCTAATTGCTCTGGCAATTCTTTTTTTCTTTCTTTTTTTGTATTTTAGGGAAAGGTCTACAGGGAGATCAGGGTGATCCACCTGTTTACAGCCTGGGGGTGTGTGCCACCACATCCAGTCTCAGTCTCAGTGGGCCTCTGGAGTGGGGTGGGCGCCGAAGTTCCTGGGATCGAACCGTTGGCCTCTGAGCCTGTTTGGAGGCGCTTTAATTTGCTTAGCTATTTGGCTGGCCCTCTATTCTGGCAATTTCACTGGCAATTTTAAAATAATCTTCACCACATGCTGCACCCATCCAACCCCTCGGCGTGCTGAGCCTGCAGCAAAGACTGGGGGGGTGGTGGTGCATGCCTGCAATCCCAGCACTGGGGAGGCTGAGACAGGAGGATCACTAAGAGTCTGAGCTGTGCAGTGAGACCCAGTATCAAATGCATTAAAAAAAAAAATTTCAAAGTGGTTGTGCCAATTCACATACTCACAGCAGAATATAAGATTGCCTTTTTACTTGTAACTTCTAATCATATTTTGTTTTCTTATATTTCATTTTTGCCAGTGATGGCTATGAAATCATTCTCCACCCCACTGTCAATTTCCTGCACATCTCTCAACTTAAATATATGCTTGATATTTCCTACTCCCTCACATTTAATGCTTTATTGCCATTTAAACATTACACATGCCAGAATGACAGGGAGATAGCTCAGTCGAATAAGTGCTTGCCTGGCAAACGCAGGGTTCTGAGTTTAATCCCTGGTACCACCAAAATATATAAATAAATAAAAATTTACATGTTTGTTTCTTATCTCTTTGATATGTAAAAGACCTTAATATATTCTGGATACTCTGTGTGTGGTAAATGGATTGGAAAATGTTTGAAGCGTTTTTCTCTTTATTGATGGTACAATAGCTCCAGATATTCCTCAATATCTTATTCAAGAATTTGTGCTTTTGTCCAATTCCCCTGTTAGAAAATTCTGAAAATATTTCCCATATTTTCTTCCAATTTTTAAAATATGTTGCTCTAAGATCCAGTGTATCTAGAATGAGCTTCGATGTGTGACATTTCTTTTATCTACAGGTATAGCTTGGAGGTGGCAGTAGCCATCTAGGGCTTTGACCGGCGAATATTCAAAGGTTCCCTTCGAAGGAAACAGATTTGGAAGGCGGGACTCCGGGCTTCAATAGCCAGCCTCGCCGCACCATTCTTCCTAGGAAACGTCCTTAATATTGCTTTCTCCCTCCCCACAAAGTGTCTGGCCCCAGAAAAATGAGCTTTAACGTGCAGCCAATGTGCAAGGATGAACAACGGCAAACATTAGCTTCTTGGAACATTTTTTTTTTCTTTCTTTCAACATGTGTTCTGCTCAGGGTCTCACTAGGCAGCTCAGACTCGTAGTGATTCTCCTGTCTCAGCCTCTCCAGCGCTGGGATTACAGGCATGTGCTACCACATCCTGTCTCAAGGTGTCCGGGGGTGGGGCCAGTGCAGCAGGTGGTGCAGGGCATCGAAGCCCAGACCTTGAGCTTGCCTAAGCTGGCTCTTAGTCCGTTGAGCTATTTCTGCAGCCCCTGTACATGATTTTTGAGAGTCAAACAAATTAGTGAGTGACTCCTGACCTCGGCTTCCGAGGCTCCTTCGACTGTGACAGCGTGGATTTTCTCCGGAACTGTAATTTGCACTCGAGGTCTTTGAAAATTGGAATCTGCAAGGTGTGAACAGCAGAGTGAGAGCACTGCCCACCCTGCCAGCCTTCCTCTTGGTCCGCATACCGGACGTTACTGCCTTTCTGATACTCTCGCCTTCCGAGATTTTAGAAAGGCTGAGGCGTGTTGCCTCCGGAGCATCTAAGCTTCCAGTGGGTGGGACCAAGCTCTGGCGCAGACTCCTTCGAGCAGGGGAGCAATGGCCTCCTGCTCCCCACTGCTCAACCTGCGCACCCTGGCTGCTGCCCATCCTCCCTCCGCAGGCCTGCAGGGGTCCCTCGTCCTTCTGGGGGGAGGGAGCCCCCCTCATCCAGCATGTACTTGGCTGGCAGAAAGAGGCGATGTGGCAGCCCTGGAGGCAAAGGGCGGACAGCCGCTCTGTCGGGCCTGACGACGGGCTTCCCTACTTACAGGTTACCAGGGGCCCGGCCAGCCCTGTGAGCCCGCTGAGCAGAAACAGGACGTGCAGCATGGTGGCGCCAGGAGCCCGGACCCAGCAGTGGCGGTTGGTGCTGGGAGGCAGTTAGGGGCGCGCACCTGCCAGGGTCAGGTGACAGGGAGGGGTGGAGAAGAGCTCTCCGCTTGATTTGGCCCTTCCTTGAGGCTAAAGGAACAGGAAGAAAGGAAGGAAGGGGAGGAGGGAGGAATGAAAGGAAGGAAAAGAGCTGTGCTTATGGCTGCCCAAATGTGTTTATCCACAGTGGAGTGCTTCTTTGCTATAAAGATGGGTACCTGGGAGACTTTTGCAGGAAGACGAATGCACTTGAGGCTACAATATTAAGTGAAATGAAGCAGACACCCAAAAAAGTATGGCACAGTTTGCAATACATGAAAAACCCCAAACCCAAAGTATAAAAAAATGGAACAACATACTAAAATATAGGTATTAGGAAACATAGCAGATCACTTAGATGTGGTGGCGTACCCCTGTAATCCCATCATGTGGGAGGCTGAGATAGGAGGATCATCACTAGCTTATAGCCAGCCTGGGCTACAGATTGATTTTAAAGCCAGCCTGAACTACATAGAGAGACCTTGTTTAGGAAAAAAAAATCATTTGCAAGAGGCTGGGGTTATGAAATAGCCCAGCAACAAATAGTTTCACACATGCTTCTTAAGAGAAGTTTTAATTCTTAGTAATTATCCATTACATATCTATTAGTCGGAGGTCAGTTGGGGTGAACAAGCCCTGACCCGGCGCCCTGGATGGTGAAATAAAACTGAGCCACCCAAAACTTCACCTCCTGACCTCAAACAACCGCAGACGAGTTCTGTCTGTTCTTGAACATTTTGTAGATAGAAATGGTCACCAAGTGCTCTTTTATCACTGGGCTCCTTTAATACAATTATGAGGTCTACCCGTAGCAATACTTGCAGGGTTTTTTTTTTTTTTTCCATACTGAATGGATCTAACCCCATGTGCTTTCCATTTTGCTGTTGGTGTCCTTTGGTTGTTTCCCAGTCATTAAAAATGACATAGGATGACACACATTCTTACATCTTTTTTGCTTGTTTGTTGGTACCAGGAATCGAATTCATGACCTTGTGCTTGCCAGCAGGTGCTGTGCTGCTGAGCTACATCCTGAGCTACTTATTCTTGTATATGGATTTTGGTGTAAAGATAGGGATTTCCGAAGGACCTGCTTGTAGAGTAGTGTTGAGGAATTACAAAGCACGTCTTAGGAGATACTTCCAAAGCGTTCTCCAGCATTGAGGTGCAAATCTGTACTTCCATAAGAAGCTTATGTAAAATAAATCAGACACACAGCCTCAAATACCACATGGCTTCGTATGGCTTCTCTTATAGGAATCACCCAATTATACAGGCAGAGCAGGAGATCAGATAATAGGAAGCAGGGAGACAAACGTTTTTCCAGTGGGAAGGGAATGAAGAGATAGAGGGCGGAGAGGAAGGAGGTGAAAGGAACGGGGGCAGGTCACAGCCAGGCTCCAGCTCCACGCGACGTGAGCACCGTGCACGGCACACGTCTACTGTAGGAGAAACTCTCAATCCCTCCTTACCAGTGCCTAAATTATCCCCTCTCTTTGCTTCCTTTGTTTTGATCCCACTGTAGGGATCCTGCATTTTGCTTTTAATTTGTTTTTCTTTTCTTGATAGTTAGTGAACTTTAACTCAGTTTTACTTGTTTATGCCCATCAGCATAACTGGTTGAAAATGATCTTGGATGCTTATCAGGGAAGTGCTGCTAAGGCTTACTTGCTATCCCCCCGGTCTCATGTTGGCCTTTCAGATGATCGATCCCCTTACGTCTCAGGTACAAAACGATGAGGGAGTTGGAAGTTAAAGCCGCGTAGGTCTTGTCCTCGCATAGCATGGCTTGTGCCAGGCAGCTGCACGGCTTCCCCTTCTGCAGCATTTCTTCTTGTCAGGCCCTGGTCAAGAGCTCTGCCTACATTACCGTAATTAAAATGAACAGTCTGGCGTGCATTAGGTGCTACTAATGCTTGGAGCCATTAAAATTAGGTGCTATGTACAGGTCAGGGACTGGGGCACAGGAAGCCTTTCTCAAGGCCACACAGCAAGTGCAGCAGGTACCTGACCAGCGGGTCTGGCTCCAGATTTAGAAAGGGGAAGTTCGTGGTAGGAGGCGCTCTGCCTTTGGAACCGTAGCCTGAGTCTCAGCCGTAGCCAAGAGGCTCGGGGCAAGGCAGCTGAACGTGTTGCCCCACCTGTGAAAGGGGAATGACTCTCTGGAAAGGCCACTGTCGGAGTATGTAGGACCAGGGATACCACTAACGGCTCCGACTGCTCCTGGTTTTGCTCACCCAAAAGGCGCTTATAACCTTGTTGTCTGGCCAAGTTATACTCGTCTTTATTCCGAACTTGCCGAGGAAGTCTATGTGTGCTGCAAGATTTCCCTGCACAAAATATGCCGAGGGTGCTGTACAGACATCAGTGAGCGCACTGGACTTGGGGGGGGGGGGACTCGGGACCCAGCCTGGGGCTTGGTTTGAGGAGCAGCTGAGGGGTAAGAAGAGCCAGTGCAGACCTGGCAGGATTCAAGGATGGCAGTGCTGCAGGATGCATAGGAATTGTGGGGTGCAGGGCCGGGCTGGGGCAGCGGGGAGTCGCTGGCCTCCAGTGCTTGGGGTCCGATTGTTGTGTGGCAGGGGCAGTGGTGAAGCTGCTGCACCAGGACTCTGGTGTTCCAACCAGAGCAGGAGACAGACAGATGTGGAAGACAAAACTGAGAGGCCTGGTGCCTCTGTATCTGGATACGACAGAGAAAGAAGCTGAGGGGAAGATTGGCGCTGGACCGGTGGTGGCTGCTGACCCAATGGGGAGATTTAAATCAATCGCATTTAAATTATGCTTAAATGAAATCTAAAACCTGCAGACTCATCCGCGCAGTGCAAGTGCCCCTGGCCTGCAGTGGTGCCCACTAGGAACCAGGGAGAAGAGGCACATGGGTGCTGGGGCTCACTGTTTCGGACTGGACCCTCTTCCTGCAAGCTCTCAGACAGTGCTGGTCTGGCTCCCAAGGCACCTGGAGCCTACAAGGCCCAAGAGCAGGGGGAAGGTGTCTGTCTATTCCAATGCCAGGCCTGCTTCCCACAGGTGTCCACTCTACCTTCCCTAGAACACAAACAACAGGGTGCTGCTACCGTGGAAGTGCCCCCAAGAGCCTCAGGTACGCCTGGCAGGGCTTTAGAAGGTGGCTGGAGTGTGAGGCTCACAGCTGACTTGCTGTCCAGAGGTGGGGTCTGGAGGGAAGAGATAAGTCACCAGGGCGTGGCCTGGGAAGGTTGCTGTCTCCCAGGGGCTCCCTGGACTCTCTGTGTCCAGCCCCCCATGCCCTGGGCAGCTTCTCCTCTGCCACGTCCCTGTGCCATGCTGCCCTGCCCTGGAGCCAGGGGGCTACAGACTGAAAGCTCTACAAACAGAGCCAAATTAAACCTGTGTCTGAGTTGCTGCAGTTGGGTACTGTGTCCTAATGACCAGAAAGTGCTGAGACACAGAGAAACCACCCGCCGTCTAGCTTTATTGATTAAGTGATCCTATTCTCTGCTGAAATGTTGCCAAAGAACTGCAGATTTTCCTGCAGAATTATGAATTGTCAAAGAGAAATCACTCCAAGGAGCCAGGGAGATAGCTCCATGGCACAAGTGCCTGACTGGCAAGTGCAAGGTTGTGAGTTCAAACCCTGGTCCCACAAAAAAAAGAAAAGAGAGAGAGAGAGAGAAATCACTCAAGATCACCTCATTGGGCCCGCACAGGATGCTGGCCATCAAATCCCAGCCTGCCTTCCCCTCCAGCCTCTGCTTTCTCCTGTCGTGTTGCCACCAGACACAGGCCGTCTGTGTGCTTTCTCCTTCATCTCAAATTTGCCAACTCGATTGGCTTCACTTAGAGAAAGTCACGTTTGGGAAAGCCCCTCAGGTCGAAGTGCTGGTTCTAAGAGATGTGCGTGCCACCGCCTCTGGACGCCATGGCTTCCCTGGCTGGACAGGTGAGAGGACAAGGACTTGCCACAGGCTAAATCTTTGAGTGCAGGGCTGAGTTCCTGAATTCAGCCTCCAGCCAATTGATGAGGATCTGATTCACCTCAGCCGGCCTGGGAGGGGACAAAGGGTAGCTGTCAGACACAGAGGCCACCGACCCACAACAGGCCACCGACCCACCAGAGGCCAGAGTCAGCGGCATGAAGACTGCAGCTTCTGTTCAGGAGCAGTGCGCAGTGAGTCGGACCCCACCCAGGACCTCCGATCTCCTTACTTCTCCATTTGCGTCCAGTGTCCGCAGTTCTTAATGTGTCCCCTTTTCAGGTGTGGGATCTGGAAGAAAAGCCCATGCAGGAAAGGTAAGTGGCACCATGTGAGGAGCTCTGGCTTCAGGTGAAGCCTGCTGGAGGGGACCCCATGCTCTCTATACCCACAGGCCACCTAGCGAGCCCTGCACCATTTAGAAAAGGAATGAGGGGCAAGGGAGAGACCATGTCAGCTGGGACAAGGGGCGGCAGTCAGGGCATGGCGATGCCAGTGACCCAGCCTCCTGGAGCAGGCCTTCAGCCGACCATCCTAGTCTCCGCTGCTCTCTCCCGCGGGACACCTGTGCCCTCTCCCAGGATGACCTCAGGCAGGGCTGTTCCCTCACCCAGTCTTCCATGTGCTTGGACATCTCAGGAGTGAGTACGACATCTTTATCTGCCGTCACCATCAGGGCTGGGATCAGGATCTGGTAGGGGACAGACCACAGGTGCAGCTGCACTCCACAAGCATGCCCTCTTCCCCACCCATACACCCATGAGAAGCATCCTCCTCCTATGCCTGAGAGCTGAGCAGGGAACCGCCCTTAGCCCCCGAGATCTACAGGGTCGTGGCTTTAGCTACACAGTGACCGGCATCACGTGAGTGTGTCAGAGTGTGGAGTCTGGGTGCTCTGTGACTGATGCTTGTGGAACTGATTCTGGGACACCGGTAAGAGGACATCGGTCAACATTTCTTGTGTCTCCTGCAACGTGGTGACCAGGAGTCCAGAGAGCAAAAAAGGGGCAGCCACAGTGGTGAGCCAGTGACACTGAAGCCTGCAGAGATGGCATCACTTCGGCCTGCTGGCTGAGGGGCACTGGATACCAAGGAAGGCCCTGCTCTCACTCTGTTCTCTGGCTACCGCTTCTGTCCCCGCTGCCTCCCAGGGCCTGGCTGGGAACTTGCCCCGTGTTTCACCTACAAGCACAGAGCGGCAGGCTTCTCAGTGCAACCCTCCTGCAGAGCCTCAGGAAGCCCAAGGTGATCTTGTGACCGAGACTAATTCTGACTCACTGCTGTGGGGTTCTGTAAGTTCTAGAATGTTCTAAGCAAAATGTAATCTGGTCAGGGAGCCTGAGAGGATGTGGGAAAGGAGGAAGAGCTGGCAGGGGGTGGTGGAGGAGGGGGATTCGCAGCCTGGCTTTTGGGGGTCACCTCCCCAGAGCCTTTGTTTCCTTCTGTGCATGAGAGTCCTGGTCTACGGACCACAGTTGGCCAAGTTTTATGAGTCATGGATCGTAATGGTGATAATGACAAAAACTGGTAGCGCAAGTACCCTTGCCAGGTACCTGTTCTTAACACCACATAGCACCCACTTTCTCAGGGCACTGAGGCACTGTTCTTGCTGTTTCCTTTGCAGAGAGTAGCCAGTAGGGGCCCAGCGTGGTCCAGTGCCTTTCCTAACTTCACTGCGGCCAACCTGATTCTCAGTCTGCTTTAAGTTGCCGTGACACGAACTCCGCGTGTCTCAGGAAGCACTCCAGCGAGGCTCGCAGCCCGGCTCATCGCCCGTGGATTCACTCACAGGGTGGGAGCCCACAGGTAATCAGGCTCCCAGAGGGAAAGGAAGCCCAAAGTGGCGCAGCGCTGACCCAGCCGTGTGGCAGGGGCAGGACGGCACTTACCTTCCGCCCAGTGCCTCTGCAGCCCCACTTCCAGTTCCTTTCTGTGTTGCGGTACCAGTTCAGAGGGCCCCTAGGAGTGGGTGGGAGCACACAAAGGGAAGCTCTGAATACTGCAGCCCCCCACGGGGACCCTTGGGGAGGAACCAGCCCTCGCAGGGAGCAATCTGCTGAAGGCTTCCAGAAGAGTATTCAGGCTGTGTGCCTTGGGGTTATTGCTCGTATTAAGGGCAGAGAGAGAGGGCAGCCTGCAGGGCTGCCAGAACTGTCCTCAGAGGGCTGTGTTGGGTTCCAGGAGGCTGCTGAGTATGGGGGCGTGGTCAGCCCCCCGTGGCTCCCCAGAATGCACTGAGAAGAAGCACCAGCAGGCTATGCAAGGGCCCTGAACTGATAGCGATGTTACTCCTACAGATTTCTGTGTTTCTCTGAGGATGGAACTATCATGGAATTCTCAGAGGAGCTGGAACTAGGAATAATTAAAAATCTCTGCCTCATGGGAAGCTCAGGCATAAAGAAGAGCAAGCTGGGCTATCTCAAAGTCAGCTGAGACCCAGAAGGCATTGAGCTGCCTGGCATCAGAGGCACCGGGGCACAGGTGGGCCTGGGCTCACAGGGGACTGCAGTGCAGGTAGGCCGTGGGGGTCCCGCTCCACCGGCCACCTGACCTCTGTGGCAGGGACACCATCTTCTGATTACCTGAAGCCGGACTTCTTGAACTGCTGCACGTAGAACTGAATCTCCTCTTCGGTGACCATCTTGCTGAGGCTGGGGTCCTCTGGGGTCTTCACGAAGAGCCCTCCTGCAAAGAGCCACCTGTTGCCCCTGCGCTGAGGCAGGTGCTCTTGCTGGGGTCAGATCCAGGACGACTCCCGTTCCAGCCCAGGTCGACCCCACCTCCTGCACTCCCTTAGACTAAACTTCTGCCAGCAGCTTTGTCCCTTGGGAGTGGCCCCTCCCGGGATTTCCTCCCCATGCTGCCTCGTAGCCAGGAAGAACTCGAGGTTTAGGTGCTGGGGTGCTACTGCACTGCACCCCCCCTTTGGGTTCTCTCTATGGAAATCCATCCAGTCCCCTGAGATCCTCTTGGTACTGGGCAACCAAAGGGTAAAGCCATTTCTGGGAGACAATGAGAGTGTGTATGCTGGTGCCCACGTGGGCCCAGCTCACCACTGCCAGACCCAAGGTACAGCAGCCAGCCACTGTAGACTTCTGTGCCTGATGTCACGGGGAAAAGTGACCAGTGTCTCCTGGGACAGGCTGGCACCTCTGCACCTGTGAGTCTCAGCACCCCACCTCTGAGTGTACCCTAACTGCTGATTTCACCCATTGCTGCTGCTCTGCCTTCGAGACCCTGGACTCCCTGAGGTCAGCAGCTCTGCTTCCTGTGGACCTGCGGTTCCAGCTGCTGCCTCCCAGGAGCACGCTTGGAATGAACTGGGGATAGAATGGCCCAGTAGGTGAAGGAACCTGTAGGGTCACCCTCAGAGTAGGGGGCACCACAGGGCAGGTGTGGAAAACATACAGCAATGGAGGGGCGAAGGGGGCATTCTTGGATGGGATGGCTCTAGACTCACAGGCATTTAACCCCAGCTCCACCCTTCTGGGTTAAGTCAACCCTCTGAAATCGGTTTTGTACTGTGAAGATCATAGGTCAGATATGGTATGATAACTGTAAATAATCTACCTAAAAGGGGCAGAGCTCAGGCCTGATGCCAACAGCAGCTGCTCAGAGCAGTGGCAGTGACTATCACTGCTAATAAAATACAGGAGGATAATGGCCAGGGTGCAGTGTTGTGGGGGGCAGAAATAAGGTTTTGTGGAAACAAGACTCTGACCTGGGCTCTACTCCAGGGGCTCACTTTGGTCCAGCCCCTCTGGGAGGACAGGTATGTCCCTCCTGGAGTGACTAGCATGGGGACCTAGGGACAGCAGGTGACGAAGGAGGAGGCCTGGGTGGGGCCAGCCCTTTGGTTACCCCACTCTCAGGGCGACCCTGCGGGTTCCTTCTCTAGCCTGGGCTTGGGTCTACAGCAGCACAGATGGGACTGCTCCCCGAGCAGGCTCCCAGAGCGCTCCAGCCCTGCCTGCTGAGGGTCCAGATCCGCAGCTCCCTACAGCAAAGGAATCCAGGCCACACAGTTTCTTACCCATTTCAGTGACTTTATGCAGTAAGAGAAAACCCTGTGGGAAGAAGAGGGTTGGAAAGGCTGTCAGAGAAGTAAAGCCAGCATCCTGCAACAAGTCTTCTGCGGCCCAGTTACAGCAAAACCCCAGCACATGCCATTCAGGCTGCCACGGCCCATGCAGACTACCCCAGAGTGGGCTTTGTTCTGAGACCTCTTTGGATGAACGCCAAGGTGGACTGGGCTGAACCAAGCACTGTATGCTATGTGCTTCTTTTGCACATTTGCGATATGTGCCTATACATCTATGATAAAGTTTGCTTCATAAATGGAGCCCAGGAAAAGATTATCAACAGCTAATGATAAAACAGGGTAATTATAACAATACTATAATAAAAACTGTGTGCATATGGCCTCTGTCTCTCAAAATGTAAGAGACAGGAGATGATCATACCCCAAGGGGTCACTGTGAGATTCCATTACACTTACCCAGCATGATACAGGATATAAAACTATTTTTTTTTCCTGCAATTTTGCACTTAATGTCTAGGGGCCTTAGTTGGCTGAGAACAACTGAAGCTACAGAAAGTGAAATTCTAGTTAAGAGGAGACCTCTATCACAAGCTCTCTAAACTCCCAGGGAACCTTCTAAGAGTCAAACAGTGTTGACGGACAAAGCTCTGGACTGAGATGGCTTGGTTCTAGATGCCAAGTCTTAAGCTTAGCAACCAACTGAACCAAAAGATGAGACCTCAGAGCCATAGTGGCTGAAGGATCAAGAATGGGACACTCGCTAAAGTACTGCAACCACCGTGGAAATTGGTGTGGAGATTCCTCAAAAAATGACAACTAGAATTTCCAGTTGACCCAGCTATTCCCCTTCTAGGTACCTTCCTGAAAGAACTGAAAGCATCATACCACAGTGATACATGCACAGCCATGTTTATGGCAGCACAGTTTGGGATAGCCAAATCTCGGATATAGCCCAAACGCCCGCCAGCTGGCGAATGGACAAAGACGATGCGGATTTCCAGCATCACAGTACCACTCCACTGTAAAGGATAAGCTCGAGACATTCCTCGGCAAATGCATGCACCTGAGACTGTAGTCTTAAGGGAAATACCCTGGACACACTTGTAAATACTGCACTGTTTCTCTGGTGTGAGAAACTAAGGACCAGGATGTACAGTACGCCTTGTGAGATAGGAGGAAAATGTGCAAATGGGGGGAGGAAACAAGGAGGGAGGAGGGGAAGGAGGGAAGAAGGGACAAGTAAAAGGGAAATGAGGAAAGAAGGAAGACATGGAAACAACGCTTTTGTAAATGGGGAGGGAAGGGAGGGTTGCAGGAGAGTAGGAGAATGGGAAAAAATGAAGTTCTATCATGCACAGGTACAAATTCTCTATGATGAATGCAATCATTATGTGTATTAAAAATATACCAATAAAATCTGAATTAAAAAATGACGAATGAGACACTCCAGGCCCCTCCATGGTAAATCCAGTGCTTTATACCCTTGGTTAAAGGGAATATTGGAAAAACCCACCCTTTATGGCAAGAGATAGTAAAGGAAATTCACTCTTTCTCAGCTTGCTATCAAAAGAAAACCAAGAAGAGTTCTCCTAAAACTTCACAGCTACTAAGCTGCCTCCACCCACGCTTGGGTCTGAATTTACACTGTCTGCACAGCCAGCAAAGCCCCATGTGTGATGCAAACAGCCAGCAGACCTGGGCAGGTAACAGAACCCCACCAGGGAAAGGCTAAGCTGCTGAGGACGGTCAGTGCCTCAGTCCGAACTGAAGCAGGCTAGGACAGAGGGAGCGCTGCTATAGACGAGATCTCAGACACACACGTGCACATACACACATGCCAACGCACATGCCTATGCACGTGTGCACGTGCTCACACACACACACGCACAACACATGTGCACACGTCCCTTAACAAGAGACAGCATATGCAGCTCTCAGTACAATACGACTCTCCAAAATAAGATCAAATAAAACAAAACAGAACAGGGAAAGAAAAAATGATGAAAGACATAAGAGGAACTGAAACTAAGTCTAACAAGACTATCACAATAAATTTGAATGATTTGAAATTCTGTATTGTTTCTGTTTTTTCTCTTTTACTGTTTATTATTCCTTTAAAAATAAAAAGTATCCTACTTAAAAAAAAATTTGAATGATTTGAAAAAGCATCAAACACAACTTTCATGACTAAAAGTATCTTTTGTAGTTAAAGAACTTCAAAGCAGGGATAGACCACAGGTTACGTGTTAAATGTATAAAGGCACTTCATTAAATATAAAAATGTACATTTGAAGCAGGCTTCTCAAAAGCAATGACAAGAAACTTCTATGCTGTGATCTTCCATTCCTGAAGATTAAAAGCAAAAATATATGCTCAGGCCAAAACAGCCTTTTTAACTTTGTTTTGAAACTTTTTTCCTTTTGCTTATGTTTTCACCGGCACGTGTTTGTAGCACATGACGACTACATTCACTGCAGGGAGTCGGTACGTGGACACAGAACATCTCAGTTTTCCCCTCTTCTTATACTGCCCTATTTTTTGGTTTTTTTTTTTTTAACATTTTTGTCAGCCTCAGATCCAGTTAAGTATCTATCAAGTTAATTATCATAAATACAGATCAACAGCCAGACTAATAGGCCAAAAAACATGTAAGACAGGGCCGGCGAGGTGGCTCAGTGGCCTAAAGCAAGCTTGAGCAACCACAGGGACTGTGGTTTGATTCCCGGTATCACATGCTGCGCCAACCATAACATACATACATACATACATACATACATACATACATACATAAATATTTAAAAAAACATGTAAGACACTTAAGACAATTATACTTCTAGATGTATCAGCCATACTGAATTACAATCTCTCTCTCTCTCTCTCTCTCTCTCTCTCTCTCTCTCTCTACTCCCCATCCTATTCTGTGCTTTACTTACATAGTAGAGTTCTCACATAAAGCAAAAGCATGCACTATTTAAGCTTGCATGTCTGACTTCCTTCACCTGATATTACAGCCTCCAGCTGCAACCATTTTCCTGCAAGTGACTGAAGTTTATCCTCCTTTGGGGACCACACTTTATCCATTCATCTGTGGATGGACACATAGGCTGCTTTCAAAGTTTATCGCCTATGAACTGTGCTGCTGGGTACACATATATAGCTGTGACATGACCTCCTACTGCTTTCGGGAAGATGTCAAAAAGTGGAACAGCTGGGTCAAATGGAGGCTCTCTCTTCAATCTTTTTTTTTTTTTTTTTTTGAGAAGTCTCCATATTCTGTGGTAGCTATACCACTGTACACTCTTATCAAGAATGACGAAGGACTCCTTTCTCTCCTATAGCTTTACCAGCCTTTGTTATTGTTTGATTTCTTGATGGTAAGCATTCTTTTTGGAGATGGAATCTGAGTGTTGTCTTAATTCGGATTTATCAAATGGTCAGTGATGTTGAACACTTTCTCATGTATTTATTGGCAGGACAAAATATTCTGACTTTACCACCCACAGGCTGTGTCTCTGTGTGTGTGTGTGTGCATGAGTGTGTGTGTGTGTGTGTGTGTGTGTGTGTGTGTGTAGGGGATACTGCAGGTATACTAGGGATTGAATCCATAGCCTTTCCACTGAGCTACATCTCCAAATCATATTTTACTTTTATTTTTTTGAGACAGGGTCTCTTTAAGGCAAATACACTTTGTGTAGGTTGGGTTCAAATTTGTGATCCTCCTATGTCAGCCTCCCAGGGTACTGGGATCACAGTTGCTGATCAGCACCCCTAGCTAGCACTAGGGGTTTTACTGGAAAACCACTGAAGGAGGCACTCCAGGAAGGAAGCAGCTAAACTCAGCATGAGTGAGGGAGGCGCAAGAGGTGATCAGAAAGAAACTGGAAAACCAGGGAAAGTTCAAGCAGGCGCTAAGTGTTTACAGCACAGCAGAAGTGCCGGGCAGTAGGCCGAGACAGGAAAGTGTGAGATAGGGAGTCACAGTGTTGGTTCATTTGGGTGTCCAAGAAAGGGACACAATTAACTCAATTATGCGGATGAAATGGTAAAATAGTAACATGGTTTCCAAAGCATCAGTAGTACTGCCAGTGTCTGGTCCTGGATGACAGCGAGGATGTGACTTTTCTTCACTAACAGGGTGACAGCAGAGAGGGGACCCTAATCACTCTGACTATAGCAGTCGAGAAAAGAAGGCCAAGCTGCTAATTCCCAGGCCCTGCTGCACCCCAGGAAGCCTCCTCCTCCACAGCAGGCCCCCCTTTTCCTCCCACAACCTACCTCATTCCTCGCCTCATCAGAGGCTCTGAAGAAGGATTTGAAAGTCCGACTCAGGTTCTGTTCCAGCTCAGCCTCTGCCACTCCCTGTAATGGTTGAGAAAAGAAAATGAAGGACCCAGCCCCAGCTCTAACCTCAGCCCCACCTGCCTGACAGAAGGAGCGTGTGCCTGTGGCCCTGCATCCACGCGGCATCCACTTGAATTCTCCTTTGAAAGATTAAACGACATGATGCGAACAGAGGAGCCCCGGTGGTGTAGGTTAGGGATAGCATGAGGATGTAGGAATCGTTTGGGGATTGTGGGGTGGTAAGAAGAGCAGAAAGACTCCTAGGACTTTGAGACGACAATTGCCAAAGGCCAAATACTGTAATTCCAAAGCTGTTTCATGCAGACTTCCCAGTGTTACTGCAGTAACTTCTACACCGAGTCCTTTGGGCTGGGCCTAAACTGTTACTGATCATCAGACCGTCACTAGGTTGTCCTTCTGAGGTCACAGCAGCAAATGTTCATTGCTTAAGAGCTGGGGCACACATCCTGCATGCTGGCTGTTGACATGGTTTTCCTACCTCCTGGGAGTGCTATTACATACGATCACTTGGCCTGTTGGAGGTCACGGTTGGCTTCGACACAGTGACCCCAGTGATGGGACGAATGGAATGAGGAGTCCAGGGCAGGGGAGAGCCTGGCGCTGTGTGCATGCTGCTTTCTTTTCTGCCTCTTAACCTTTTTCACATGCTTTTGTAGTTTACATTCAGAAGACACCTCTCTACTGCATAACGAAGATCCCAGAGTGCTGGCGAGAGGAGGACCATTAAAAGTACATTTAAATGTCAGAAATACTTTGGAGGGCACTTCTTGTAAAGATTTGGTATTCATTAACAGGTCTAGCAAATACCCCTGCACCTTCTAGAACATACCACTGTTTGGAGGGTTCGTGGAGACAAGTACAAGCTCCAGGGACCTAAAGGGTTGGCAGGATTGGGCAGGTGGCCAACAGCATAGAGGGGGAGGCAAAAAGGGTTGTATGGAAGTAGCAGCTTCCTCTGGCTCCCCACAAGGAAAGAGTTTTTACCAAAGGAGATAGCCACAGCCATAGTAATTCAGGAGAGACCAAGTGCTGTGGGCTGGGTAGCCTTGCTGCTCCATGCATGGAGCGTGGGCCTCAGGTTCCCCCTGGCTCCTGCAAACTGCATTTCACCTCCCTGCCTTCTCCTGTCAACCTGCACTCTGGAAACCTACAAGGACCTCTTCTTCCAGCACATGTGCTGCCTAGCAAGTATCAGCCAGTCTCTGGTAACTGCAGCTGACACAGGGGATGGGTGTACAGAGGCCCTGCTAGGCGGAATCAGCTCAGAAAACTGTAGAGACAGCCAAAAAGCAAATAGCAACTGTCTTAGTTGCTTTTTACTCGTTGCTGGGACAAATACCCAAAACTCAAAATAAAGGAAGGAAAGGTTCATTTAGCTCACAGTTACTGGAGGTTTCAGTCCATATTTGGCTGGATCCAGGGCTGAGTGGAACAGGGCAGAGAGCACCCAGTTCATGCTGGCGGAACAGCAACAACCGCAACAGAGGCAACAGGCCAACCAGGGAAACAACGAGTCTGTCTCTCTGTCTCTATGTTGCATTCAGGCCTTCTGCCTCAGCCTATCCATCTCAGGCCACACCCATAATCCTAGCAGCACTCAGACCCATAATCCCATCAGTACTAAAACACATAAACCCAATGAATCATGAGTCAAGTCTCAAACTCTAGAAGTCCCTGCCCCATGAGGCTTTGGGGGGACAACTAGACATAAACCGTAACACCAACACTCCATCTGAGACACGTTTGTGGGTAAAACAATCTTTCTGTTAAATGGGAGGAAACCACGATTCTGTCAGCTACAGATATCAACACGAGGACAAGCGCAGCCACCGAAGTCGTTGTCTCCTTTTCTCCCTTCACACTTCTCAGCTACCCAGCCTTTGTTGCGAGCCTACTATGACCTTGGAGGAGTAGGTGCTGGCCAACAGTGATGTTATGGGGCTCGATACCAGGTGTGCCGCATCCTACAGTTCACCCTTTAACTGGGGCCTCAGGAAGCACAAAAGAAAGGGGCTCTGTCCAGCTGGCCAGGCAGGGTATGTGTCACTGCTCTACAGGGTGCAAATACAGTGGTACTTCCATTCACCCACTTAAGTTTTTCCACCATTCTGGGGCAGATGGCCGAGTTCCTATACATCACATGATGTGGCATTTGCAAAGAGAGGCAAAGTTTTCTTGACTGCTTCCATCTGTGTACCCAGTCCTTTGGAAAGAGAAACATTGGTCAACTGACGTACCACTGTATACAGCCTCCTGCTCCATGAACTGGGGTCTGTTGGCATCAGCTGAAGGCAAGACCAGAGCACACATGCTCTCACGCCCTTCCCTTCCAGTCTTCACCTTCATCCTCCTCCTGCTGTTGGCCTGATGGACTTCTACGTGGATGGACGATCTGAGAAAAAAGCCCTGTCTGTCCACGACCTGAGGTCCCTCTGAACACCGAGCTGTGTCCCTGAGCTGAGTTGTAGTTGCTAGGGGCAGGGGGACTGCACTCCATAAAGGAGAATCATGACTGGCGTGCGCATGCTGCCCAGGCCTTCACCTCTGCATCAGTCACGGGCAAGGTCCATGCTATCGCTGCTGGGTCTCGCTGTGGTACTCACTGCAGTGCAGAAGGCCACTGCATCGGACAGAGGGGCAGTGATAAATGTGTCCTTTCCTTCCCATGTGTTCCCAGGGCATAGATCCAGGACACTCATGGGGCACCAGGCATGGGACAAGACAGAGGGACCCCTCATACTGTGCGAAGACCAGGACCACAAGAAACTGGACCACTTTGTGGAGGTAGCTTTGGGATCCTTCTCTCTGGGAACTACTGTATAGTCAGACTCTGCTGCGCCCCAGCACCAGCCACAGATTCCGCTAAGGAGATGAGTCCCTGTCCTCTAGGTAACTCAGGAGCACACAGTCCCAGCTCCGTGGGCTCAAGAAGAGCAGGGTTATTTGGGGACAGCATTCCAGAGAAAGCAATGTTGAGATGAGTATGGAAGTCCAGGGCTGTCCCCCAGCCCCCAAAGCCTCATGCAGTCAATGGGGTAGGCTTCTAGAATTTGTCATTAATTCATGATCCATTGCAGGGATTATGGGTGTGAGTGCCACACCTGCCCTAGACCAGATAATCTGGATACAGTCAGTAAGGGGCAGAGGCTTGCTAGTTTCAGTAGCTGCTGTTCCTCTCTGCTGTTTTCCTCCGCCATGAACCCCTGCTGTGTGCCATTCTGCCTCAGAGACAGCTGAATATGGACTGAAACCTCCACTAACTATGAGCTAAATAAACCTTTCTTCCTTAATTCTGGATGTTGGGTATTTTGTCCCAGCAATGAGAGAAAAGTAACTGAGATAATTCTATTCACAAAACGTCCTACAGTCCCATGTAGCTGGGACCTGGGTGCGTCGCTCCTCCTTAGGAATCATGCTAAGGAAGAACCTTTGCTCTTCCTGAGCAGTTGACTCCTGCTGCATGTCTCAGTGAACCCCAAAGGTGGCAGTGACCCACCGTCCTAGAGTCACCCACAGTCCAGTGCTGTCTTTGAAAGGCATCTTGCTTGCCTGTGGCTGGTGCCTAGAAAGCTTCCACACTTGGTCCTGCTGTGAGATTCTTTGGCTTCAGGAGCCAGACCCACACAGCTCAGTCCTCAGGGGTAAAGACACCAGCTTGCTGGTGACAGGTCCTGAAGAAAGGTGGATTTATACAGCTTGTCAGCCAGAAAAGGAAGAAGGGGAGCTCCAAGTGAGCACTCAGCTTCCACTCTGTGGTTCCAAAGAAGCAGGAGACTCCAGCGTGGCTCTATCTGCTACTCTCCTGCCCTCCGCCACCCCGACATGAGCCACCATGACCTGTAAGGGACCTCCTGAGCTCTGCAGCCCGCTGTGTCCAAGCTCATCTGTGAAATCATCTGAGACTACTGCTACAGGAAAAGGGACAGTGGCAAACCAGCAGGGAGAAGGAGAGAAGGAAGCAAGGACCACCATGCTAGCATCCTTGCTCTCAGAACCCCACACTCACTGGTTCTTGGAAGTAGAGCTGGTAGTTGAGGACTGGGTTGGCTTTGATGATCTCCATGCTGTGCACCTTGGGGTTTGCCGGGAAGAAGGGGGTGTTCAGACTGGCCACTGCCCTGCAGAAACAAGGGACACCAAGGCACAGCCTGTGAGAAGACAGTCAATAAGAACCAGAGATGCTCTTGGTGTTAACATTCAAGGGTGGAGCCTAAAAGTTGTGTGCAGAAAATCCTAGCCCAGGCATTTTTATTATCTACTCATCTGCAGTATTTCTCACCTACTTGCCTTAGGCAAAGAAACATAGGGATTATGTGCACCGTATTAGAATAGATTAGACTATGAAGATACTTGTGTGACTCTCTGGTTTTCAGCAATACTTTTTTTTTTTTTTTTTTGTCCAATGTTCCACTGAGTCTTTCATTGACTTGCTGAGTCTCTCCTCTGTGTAGAATGCAATTCCATGCTATGTACCAAGGGCAAGAAAAATACAGCAGAGATAAAGTAGTGTCTCTCCTCGAAGGACATTATTAGAAGTTAGCAAGAAGAGATGAGGGAGAGAGGCAAATGCATGGCTGTGCTTTCCTAGGGCTGTGACTTGAGCCACAAGAGCTGGCTGAAGTAGGCTGAGAGTTCAAAAGGGATTGACAGTGGCTGGATTTGGGCATTCTGGGAGGCCCTGGGGACAAGAAAACCCTTGAAGTCGATTTCAAGTGTGGAGGGAGCTGCGGGGGCAAGAGCTGGGGTGGGGGTGGCGCGTCACAGGTGAGCGTCAGCAGATTCCGAAGGGGAAGGAATGCACATGGCTTTGTTGGGTGGAGCAAAGAGATGGTGTCATCACAGGCGAGTGTTTAGTGGGAGTGTCTTGAGAGACATGAAGCTAAAACGAGTCTGGACATCAAGAGCCCAGAGCCTTGACCTGAAGCTGTAGGAAATCAAGAAAGCCATGAGGGCTTCTGAGAAGAGGCAGAGGAGCCCAAAGTTTCAGGCCGGAAGCTGAAACAAGCAGTGATAGAGCATACAGAGGCAGAGGGAGACTCTGGGGGCAGAGGTCAGCTGTAGAGTGACCTGCGGCCCTGGTCAGCATCACAGGGAGCAGTGCGACAGCAAGAGAAAGGGGCCTGAATTTGAGACAACGCTAAAACAGCATCGACAGGGCCACAGCTAGCCTGGCTGGTCTGCAAAGCAGCCCGTGTCTCATGCCCAGCCGGGGAGCAGCTTGGAGAAGAGCACGGGAGGTATAGGGCAGGAAGAGTGGGGTCAGTGGAGCAAACGGAAGGGGCAGGGGAAGGAACGAGGAGGCTGGCGAGTGCCACACTGGCAGACCTCCTGCCTGCCTGCCTGCCTGCCTATGTCTGCCTGCCTGCGTGACTGCCTGCCTGCCTGCCTGCCTGCCTGCCTGCCTATGTCTGCCTGCCTGCCTGCCTGTGTGTCT
>PVJA010000739.1:0-152138 GCA_004027025.1 Myocastor coypus
AAAAATAATAATAATAAAATAAAATGTATTACATTTTAAAGCAAATTTAAAAGAAAAATAAAGAAATAGAGAAGAAAACCCACAAAGACAAAGATAACAGGAATGGTGACAAAACATATAAGCTACTTCTGTTAACTTCAAAGGAGTTAGGGAAATGATAGACGTTACAGTGACCTGTGTTCATAACTGCACAATTCCTAACAGCTAAATCGCTAAGGCAGCTGATGCATCCATCAACAGACAAATAGACAAAGGAACTGAAACACTTATGTATGAAGGAGCAGTGCTCTGCTCTGCTCTGCTCTGCAGAAGCATGAATTTGAGCCATTTTAGGAAATTGAGGCAGCTTCAAAACAAGGCTAAGTGAAATAAATCAGACAAATAAGGTGAAATGGCATATGGGTTCCCTCATATAAGAAAACCAAAGTATTAATAAAATAAAGAGCAAAATAAAAACTAGATTGTTAAACAAGACAAGGAGATGGATCTTCTGCAAATGGGAAAGGGACCAGGAGATGACGATAGGAAGAGAGAGGAGGGGAGGTGGCATTCACAAAAGAATTAAGATGCACCATGTGCACATACCAAATACAATGAAATTGGTCAATAAGTACCACAAGCATCTCTTAGTAAAAACAATTAAAATAGAGATAAAAATCAAAATCTAGAAGCTGAATTATGAGTGGTAGCTGATATACAGTATCCAAAGAAAACTATAATTAAGTTTAACATAGAGAAAGCTAGCAAAAAATAAATTGACATTCATGCTAAAGACTCAGATGTTCTGAAATAAAGATAAAAAGTATTTCTAAAAGGAAAAGTTCAAGGAGAAAAAAGTAAAGGGATGACTTGTAGGACCATCTGCATTTTGAAAAAAAAAAAAAGCTCATGTTTTCTGGTATAACTATCTTTTTCCAGTACAGGCAAAGCCTAGGGGCTTGCTTCTATAGCTTGTTATTTTTTGAAAATAAAAATGCAGTTTAATATCTTAAATAACAAACCCAGTAGAAGAGTTGAAGACATAGTTCAGTAACTGTCTCAGAGAGAAAATCTACTAAAGATACAGGGTAAAGGATGAAAAAAAGAAAGTAGACTAGGACTTACAACTAGACCAATTAGGAATGTCAGAAGGGAAGGGGATACAAGTGAAAATAGAGGGAATGGGGATGATTAAATAAACAATTCAAGAAAATTCCTAATCACTGAATAATATAAATTTCCAAACTGAGAGAGGTGAAAGTGTAAAATAGTAATGCTTATATTTCTAAAAATGTATGTCTTCATAGAATTCCATAATACTGAAGACAAAAGCAAAAATGCAACAAAATAAAAACTTGTGGTAAGCTCCCAGAGTGAAAACTAGTAATCATATTATAAGCTATAAATAAAAATGATATTAGAAAGTACCTCAAAACTAACAACAAAAGTTAGGAAAATGTGGTCAAGGCCTTCAAAATTATGGAAAAAAATTCTTCCAGCATAGAACGACTACCTAAACAAACTACCAATCAAGGGTGTATAATGTAGGTACAGTTGGAGTGCTACCTGAGCAGCACCTAAACAGCTTAGCTTGCCTCTCACCCCACCTCAGCTCTGCTTATATTGGTGAATTGAACCTAGTTGTTTAGAAGTTCCTGACCATGATAATAAACTGAAACCAATCAGGGCCAAAATGCCAGGTCAAATGACCTCTAGAAGACTTTAAGCTTTATTATAATCTAATTTCCATAAGAAGTGACACAATCCCAGCAACATGATAACTGACAGTTGAACTAGTGATGGCTGGAAAGAACTGGAAAAGAATATTGAAAAGAAGTGCTGCCTGAATTCTTGAAAAATCTCTTCCTATTCCAAGAAAATACATAAATATTTCTCCCCTTTACAAGCCTACTCTCTTAATGATTTTTTATTTGTACGTGTTAGGAATAAATTTGCTGGCATTTATATACAACACTACTTATTTCCTGCTTGCATTCTCTTCTATGCTCCTCTCTCCCTTCCCTCCTCATCACTGAATCTCTTGATTCTTTTTCTCGTGGAAAAATATCCCCTTACTTCCTACTACCTTTTATTTTTCTCCTTATTTATAATTTGGGTTTCTCAAATAAGGTAAACCATATGAGAGTAGGAATGGTAGCTCAGTGGCTTAAGTGCCTACCTGGAAAGTGCAAGGTGCTGAATTCAATCCCCAGCACCAAGAGAGAGAGAGAGAGAGAGAGAGAGAGAGAGAGAGAGAGAGAGAGATAAACCACATGATGTTCGATCTTTTGTGTCTGATTAATTTCAATTAACAAGTGAAATAAATCAGGCCTGCATGTGAAGACATCTCATTGTCTCCTTAGGGTGAGAACCTGAAAGAGAAAAATGGAATCTGAAGGGTACAATAGATCCTGAGAAAAGGAATAAACTTATTCAAAAAGAAAATGTTGCTGAGTTGAGGAGAAGGACAGAAGGAGTTGTAGAAATAAATTTATCTATGTATGTAGGCAAGATGCTTTGGACAACTGTACTGTGCATCTTTGCTGGTCTCTAGAAAAGAAAAACAGTTAATGTTTTAATTTGTTTCATCTCCTTTTTCCAAATGTTTCTCTCTTTTGCCTTCTAAATTTCTTATACATTTCCTTCTTCTTCCAATTTTAGATGTGTCTATCTGGTAATGTGAATAACGAAATTCTATATCAATTGTACTTTTTTGTCTTAATTCTAATTTTCACTTTTTTAAAAAAATAAAAGAAAATTTACATTTCCCTTGCCATTAGAATTTCAAGGTGCACCCATTTTTCTACAAATGATTCAAGTTTATCTTTTTTCATGGCCAAGAAATACTCCATGGCAAACACACCTTCCTTATCCATTGATCTATTTATGCATGTACAGGCTGCTTCCAAGACTTAGCTGTTATGAACTGTGAGCTATGAACATGAGTATGTCTGCATCACTAAAATGTGATGTGTTTGACACTTTTTGGAAGATATGCAGAAGGAGAAGAGCTGGGACAAACAGGATTTAGTTTTTGAGGAATCTTCAGTTGATTTCCACAGCACTCTTACTAGTGTACATTTCAACCAAAAGTAAAGAAGCTTCCTTTTACCCTGAAGTCTCACCAGCATTTGTTATGATGTGAATTTTTGATACTGACCATTGTTTCTGCATCACCATTTTCTGAAAAGATGGAATCTCAGTGTTTTTGTTTGCATATCTCTAATGGCCAATGATATTGAGCATATTTTATCAGTCATTTGTACTGCTATAAAGTATCTATTCATTTCAGTTACCATTTTTTGACTGGGTCTTTTATTTAGGGGAGTCTAAGTCTTTAGTTCTTTATATAGTATAGACATTAGTCCTTTGAGAAATAGCTGAAAAAAATCTCTTTCCCATCCTGCAAGTTATCTTTTTCCTATGTTGGCTGCTTCTCTTTACTCTGATTTTGTGAGTCCTTCACCCCCAGAGGTAGAAAAATTGGTTTGTAGACCAGACAACTGCTTCTCCATTTTTTAACCACTGAATAAACATGTGCTATTGGTGCTCAACATGGTCAGGTCTTCTCTTTGTCTTCACAACACTGAGCAAAGAGTTTTAGATGCCGGGCGTGGTGGCTCACGCCTGTAATCCCAGCACTTGGGAGGCTGAGGCAGGAGGATCCGTGTGAGTTCGAGACCAGCCTGGGCGACAAAACTGAGCTCAAGGCCAGCCTGAACTGCATAGTGAAACCCTGTCTCAAAAAGGCAAAAAAAAAAAAAAAAAAAAAAAAAAAAAAGAGTTTTAGTATTGAAGCAAGCCTCCCAGGAGACCTTGGAGGAAGACTGTTCCACCATGTCTGTATAGAGAACGTGGCTATAGTCATGTTTGTCACCCAATGCAGAGTTTGTAAATGGAATCAAAATTCTGTGAAACTCTTGTTTGTGAGCCGAATGTTCTGCAAACAGAGGCATTTATGATCTGAGGCATTATTGTAGTTTTCCTTGGAGGACAAAAGGATGTAAGTATTTTGAGAAAAAGGAAGGGAACATATGTACAAAGTTTGGTCCTTTCTAACTATAAGAAGGTTAATGTCTAACTTCTAAAACAACTAAAAATTAAGAATTAAAAAATAAGCAAATCTTTTGATATATGTAATGAAGGAGCTCGAAAACACTGAAAAGTTGATAGGGATTATTTCTGGGTGATGGAAATTAGTCACAAAAAAAGAAAAGGATCTTGGGCTAATATTTGTGTCAAATTCTGTAGAATTATTTGCCTTTCAAAGTATGGGCATGCAGTAATTTTACAGGAATAAATTATTATCTTTCAAGTGAGTGTATATGCTTTTAACCAAATAAATACCATTTGTGATTAGATTTCCAGTAAAATTTTCTTCAGTTTTATTTAAAATTTTTGGTTTGAGACCAAATACTCATGATCAAATTTCATTTAGAATCTAAGAAAAGTATCAAAGAGAAAAGACAGCTTTTTGCTCTGAAGAATAAGTAAGTGTTCTGAACCTATTATCTACTTATGCCTTTCAAAATTCATTAGGGAAAAGATAGCACTAAATCATGGTAAGATAACTTTGGAAAATGATGAGTATCACAGAGATGAGTTTAAAATGCAAGTTGTCAGATTAGTTGCCTCAGTACTCCTTGCTGAATGAAAGTCCTATCCCTTAACAAGATCTTGGCATGGAGATAAGAAAGACCTTCTCTTCACTAAATCCACTCACATTTAGTGATTGAGAAGGTCTGGCAAAGTAAACAGCAGAAAAAACAGAACAGATTCTTCTAAAACCATAAAGAAATTTCCATCTTACAAGGATTTCCCCTCTAGCTTATTCAGTCAGTCTGGGTTAGTACTTGGCACAAAAATGAAGCCAGTGACTAGGTGAAAAATTAAGGCTGAATAACGATTGTGTAATCATTTCTGAGTAAGACTTCATAACTTATGCAGATAATCATTCTGTTGGCCTCTACTTTTTTGGTTAGCTCAAAGAATTTTTTAGTCGAAGACCCTGTACAGTAAAATCTTTGTGAATATTAAAGCTAATATTTAGACCTACTTTAAAGGTAAATTTGTTTTACTATTTTCAAAATGTCAACCTGAATCCTAAAAATCTATTTTTTTCTGGTCTTTAGTTGTTTTCATTATTCTTAGAGAGAAATTTTTAAAGTGGTCTCATTACAGAGGAATATAAATCTCTTGATTTCTTTTATTAGACTATCTCAATTACTCCATTTACAGTATCTAATACAACATTTTAACATAGAAATATTATGTTGGTCATTTTCAAGATTTGTTTGGTTTTAAAAAGTCATACAACTGAAAAACCCATTAATATGACACCCTGTGGGCAATAGGAAATTCAGCATCAAAACAGTGTTTGAAGAGTCTCAATATATCGCTGTCCTGCAGATTCAGAGGTGATGCTAGTGATGTGTGTACATGCTGCTTAAAAGACCAATTCACAGGATACAGAATTTCTTCATCACATGGTCCACATACAAGCAGAGCTTTGATTTATAGTTGCAAACACTGCTTCTGAGCCCACAAGTATTTGAGAGCCAGTCATTTGCACTAAACTCAGCCTGCATCCTCCGTTCAAAGGGAGTTCCTTCAGCTTCACAGATGCCTCATCTGTTAGCTGCTGCTGGTTCTCAGCAGGTCACAGCTGCGCCACATTGTTTAAAAATGTGCCTTTGGGCTCCCTTAAATTCTTTCTTCTCTCTTCCCTAGTGGTGCTAACCCTATTCATGCTGGCTGCCTGGAAGCTGTTGGGGTATTTTGTCACTCATTCTCTAGCACTTCTAGTACCAGATCATGAAGGCAGGTTCCATGCCCTAACTGGAGTTTTCAGCCATAGTGCAGTTCTAACGTTGCCCTGGGGATGTTCAGACATGAAATTCACAAGATTCTTGAGGCCTTTTCTGTGGTTGTTTGATGGTCTCTCTCCCTTCCACCTTGGCAATCTGGAGCTCAGTACGATGTTCGCACCACATTTGTAAGATCAGAGTGTTTGTTTTGCTTTCCTGGAAATCTAGAGAATGTTGAATTTTATGCTTCAGAAGAAGACAGCTATCTGCTTTAGTTTACCATTAGAAGTCCTTAGGTGTTGTGGGTCTTCTACGACCCATACTGAACATAAGGTTGGTTTTTCAGTGTCCATCACATATCTATTTCTACCTTAAGTCATAGTTTTTGACTGTAGCATTTAAAGACTTCAAAAGTTACCCAAGATAGTAAGAAAGTTTCACCTATTAATGGGTAATTTAACAAAAGGTGCAAGTCACTGTGCTCTGAATCTCATCCTAGCCCAGGGTCTCACCATTGTGTACCTTATCCATGAACAACCCCGTCAGCTATGTGTGTATGCTTGTCAGCATCCAGTTGTCAAAACAAAATATTTGCCATACATGAAGTAAAGAAAATCATTTACTTTAGCTCATGTTTTTGGTCTACAGTTTATAGGTTTCATTGCCATGGCTATAAAGAGAGGCAGAATATCATAATAAAAAGATGGTACAGAGAGAAACTGCTTGCCACAAGTCATTTAGGAAGCAGAAAGTCAGAGCCCTCAAAGGCCATCCACCACTGATCCTTTTTGTCCAACAATACACTACCTTCTGACTGCCTAGGCAACTATGAACTCTGGGATAGTCTATCGCTGAGGCCAATACTAATTTTTAAGGCAAAAAATTTTACCTTGATTATGATCAAATCTAAATATATGGCAACAAGTGATGATACAGTACCCCATCACAATTCAATAATTGATGTAACTCAATAATTATATGTAGTAAAACTCATACTCACTATAATCTAAAATTAGCAATGTCTTTTTTTAGAGACAAATGTACAGGGTATTCAGTGTCTCACTAGATCAGACACGTAGTAATCCACCTGCTTAGTCTCAATTGCCATCTCATTGAGCCCTGGGGTTAGGACCAGCATGGCAGGCCCAGGGATTGAATCCCCAACCTCTGCACCTGCTTGCAGGGGTTAATCTGCTAAGCTATTTGACTGGCTCTTGCAATGTTTTTCCTTCATTCATTCTTTGAAAACCTCTATATCTTCGTTAAAACTGAATAACTTTGAAAAATACATGTAAATACTAATATCTCAAACTTGCAGCTTATTTTAAAATTTCATGCGTGTGTAGATTAACCTTGCTGAGAAAGTACTTAATTGCCTCGAAAATTACTACAAGTCAAAAAATAATAAAATAATTTTTGTAATAGCTTTTCTGAGACACTATAGTATGTTGAGTTCTTTCTGCTTATGTCTTAAGATCTTTTCTGCTTTTGAGTAATAGCTAATAATAGTATAATTTAGTATAAAATTTATACATTTAGAGTGTACAATGCAGTCACAAAATTTGTTTCTTATTTAAATAAAACCAAATAAGCATCCTACAGAAATAATTTTCCCAAAGAAATAATGCTTCTAAAAAGTTTAAAATAATTGTAAGTTTCTGTATCTAATTCACTGAGTTATGATTCGAATACTGGGCTTTATCACCAACTTAATGAGATACACACTGGTTGGCATGCTTTGTCTAAGCAAACACAAGGCAATGTTGTTTTCAAGCTCACATCTTATAAAGTTATGATAATTGGCTCCAGTCATAATGCATTATATAAAGAGTTCTTACATTCCTTCCATATGCTGTTTTAGTTTTATTTCAATAAACTCAGTTAATTAAAGGGAAAATGTATGATATCCTAAAGTTTATGAAGCTTTAAAAGACAGCTTTCTTTTTTTCTATATCGAGGATTAAACTCAGTACCCTGAACTTGTCAGGCAAGAACTTATTCTACTGAGCTATCTCCCTGACCATAAAAGATGGGTTTTGACAGTAAAATGTTACAAAATATTTTGAATCATATGAATGAATTTATATGGAAGTTACATAAGGGCTCAGTTTACCTGGACTCTTTTTTTCCTCATAAGTGTTCCAGTGGAAACTGTGGTTCTCAGAGATCTAAGTGTGTACAACCGTGATGGCTTAAAATTATAAAGTTTATCTGCTTTTCTGAGACACTACAGTATGTTGAGTACTTTCTACTCATGTCTTAATGTCTTTTCTGCTTTTGTCTAATTTTATTAGTATATATTTAAAATGCACAATGCTTTTGTCATAGGTGTATATTAATGTTATAAAAACATACTGACTACTCATTCATGATAAAATTTGCAACTTAATCTCTCACCATGTTATTACCAATGTCAAGAGCTCCAACACTATATTCCTAATAAGACCCAAGCAAAAAAGCACTAAACATCAATTATGCTGAACCTAAGATAACAAAACTATTTTTTCTCTTTAACTATAATACTTATATACAGTCTTAGAAATTCTAACAAGTAATGCAGTTCATCACTGACCCAATACTAGTCATATAAGTTCTTCTTTTTTTTTTCATTTAAACTAAGGTTCTAAGTTTACAAAATCTACTAACATTTTACATCTTGAACATAATTTTTATCTTAATGTTTTATTGCCTAATTTTTATATAATACACCATCATACTATAGTCCATTAAATATAAATTAATAAAATTGATTTTGGTAATTATGTGGCTCAGTGCTTATTTGAAGAAAATTATATAAAATGATGCTAACAAGTCTATGCAAAAAATAGATTGAATGAATTCTTACTATACCAGTTTAATTGCAACAGAATTCTTATTACTTTTATTTTATTTTATTTTATTTTAAATTTTATTATTTTTATTCTTGTTTCAGAACCTTTGTTTGTTTATTCACTCGTTTTTATGGCCAGCTCAGCCCGCCCCCCAGAGGGCAGGGCTGGCACAGCATGTGGTGCCGGGGATCGAACCGAGGTCCCTGAAGCCATCCAAGCTTTCCCAAGCAGGCGCTTTAGACCAGTGAGCCATCCCGCCAGGCCCCTCTTATTACTTTTAATAAGAAATAACACTGAGAAATTTTCAGAATATGTTAGTAGGATAGCCACAATAATTGATACAGTGCATATTGTTGTCTTCATAGTAGTTGTTCAGAGCACGAGGTGCAGACATGATAACTTTTCTTTTTTTTTTTTTTTTTTTTTTTTTTTTTTTTTTTTTTTTTTTTTTTTTTTTTTTTTTTTTTTTGGCTTTTTGAGACAGGGTCTCACTGTGCAGTTGAGGCTGGCTTTGAGCTCACTTTTGTAGCCCAGGCTGGTCTCGAACTCGCAGCGATCCTCCTGCCTCAGCCTCCCAAGTGCTGCGATTACAGGCGTGAGCCACCACGCCCGGCTAACTTTTCTAAATTGTATTGGTACAACTCTTTCTTCTCACTGAACTAAGAGAAAGTAGTTGTATACATAGACCAAAATTCCATCATAGTAGTGGGTTATCACCAGAACTGGCAATGTTGGACGTTGTTGACTTGAGCCTTTTACAGATCAGCATAGTAATATGGCTTTACTTTTTATACTTCTTGGTTAAACTTTTCTGCTGGATAGTTAAGAAGTTGAAGCAAGACTTGTATAACAAAAAATGTAACTTTCATATCTGACAAGGTCTGTCAAATCCCCTCAGGATTTACTTTGAAACCATGTACAGCATCTTACAGAACTTTCGTCAGCATCAGCTGTCTGGTTGAATCACAGCCATTGCTTGACATATTTGCTTACTGTGAATACCTGAGAGAATGTTTTCTCTCTAGGTGACTGTCCTTATACACACTATACATCATTGATCACTTTCTTCTGTGGCCCCATAATCTCCTTGAACAGAAAATTTGGAACACCACTGAGTTATAGGATGTTATAATACAGGTTCTCTTATGTCCAAAGTCCTAATTGACCTTGAAGGGCTAGTTCCAAAATATTGGCTATCCAATTGCTCAGGGGTAGAGAATTTAACTGAAATAAAACTTTTAATAATAAAAAGTGCTCTTTTGTGCAGAATCTCACTATGCTGTTTGCATACATGGTAATCCTCCTGTTTTCAGCCTCCCCAGTGCTGGGATTTCAGATATACACCACCATGCCTAGACTCAAAATGTGTACATTTTACATGTAGAATTCTGTAAGTTTGACAAATGTAAGTACTCACTGACATACATAACCATCAGCACTATTAAGATGTAAAACATCTGTCAGCTATAATGGTACACTCCTGTTGTTCCAGTACTACAGAGGCTGCAGCAGGAGGGTTGCTATGAGTTTGAGACCATCCTTGGGTACAAAATGCACTCAAAGCCAGCCAGAACTGCACATTGACTGTCTCAAAAAAAAAAAAAAAAAAAGGAGAACATTTCTATCAAGCCTATTATTCCCCCAACACCCTTTGAAATCCAACAAGAGTTCTGCCTTATCACAGTAAACTCCTCCTTTACTTTCTGATTCTATAGGATAATTTGAAATTTCCTAAATTTCTTATAAACACTCATACCATGTGCCCTCCTTTGATTCTGCTTGCTTCCTCTATACAAAATTTTCATGTGATCTGTACATACATGCTGAGGGCATGAAGTTTCATTGCTTTTCAGAGCTAAGTTGCATTGCTATATCCTCTTGCTGCAATCTGAGTTGTTGCTCCTTTCTATTGTAATAAGTAAAATGACTAATTTGTGTGAATAAATATATAATATAAATTCTTGTCAATACATGTGTTCATTCCTCATAATAAATATTGAGGTATTCTAGGACTTCTGATAATTATCTGTTTAACTTAAAAATAAAAAAGAACTTCTGAACTTTGCAAGGGACAGTAATTGTATTATTTTACATTTCCATCATGAGTATATCACAGTGTTGGGAATAATTGTTCCATGTTATATCCTGAAAATAACGTGTTTTTTTTTTTTTTTATGGTTCTGCAGAATTGGGATTAATGCCTGGTCCAAAAATATAAGAACTTAGGTGGACTCTGGGAAGCCTGTGGGAACTTTGTGAATCCAGCCCACACCAACCACCTGCACAGAACCTTTGTTAAGCATCTGCTAGTCACCCCACTAGTAGTCAGAGCCTTGGTGTGTCCTACCCTACTCCCTACTGTAGCAGGAACCTTACTGACCCATGCCCCACTGCTCTTCCACCACTGCTAAGTCCAGGTCATTACTATGAGCTTCTAAAATGCCAAAACACAGAGGAAAAGGCAATATCAATTATCCAGCCCACCCAGAACAAATCCAGAAGACAAGGATATACACAAACTTGGAAGACCCACACTGAAATTTCTGAAATAATAGTAGTTGAAGTAAAGAAAAAACTCACACTAGGTTATAGAAGATATAAGGTCAGAAATAATCTCTCAAGTCAAAAACAAACGATGGTGGTCATGAAAGAGTTGCTCAGCACAAATAAAAAAAAGACATAAATAAAAAATAGAAGTAAACAGAAAAGTGATGGAAACACTGAATGAAAATATAAGAAAGAATGAATGGAACAAATTGAAACAGCTATTCGGGAAAGTAAGCATTCCATTGAAAGTTGGCAAAACCACTTGAACAAAACAGAAGATAGAATTTCAGATCTCAATTACAGTAGTGCACCTAATGAATGTGACATAAAAGATCTCTTGAAACTAGCAAGGAACCAGGAAATAACACTTCAGCAGTTACAAGACAACACAAAGAAAAATAATATAAGAATAATAGGTGCCAATGAAACAGCAGGAGACAGCACAAATGACATGAAAAGAATATTTGCAGAAGTACTAGCAGAAAATTTTCTGAACATGGGAAAAGAATCTGTTATATAGTTAAGAACTTCAAATAGTCATAAGAAAAATAACTCTACAACTAGACATATAATAATCAAAATCTCAGAAATTCAGCAAAAGAATAGACTATTACAATCTGTTAGAGAGAAGAAATAGATAATCTGTACTGAAAAGCCCAACCAAATCACTGGAAATTTCTCAACACAGACACCAAATCAAAAAGAGATTGGAGTAAAGTACTTCAGATCCTTACAGGAAACAACTTCCAACCAGATTGAAGTATTCTGCAAAACTATCTATCAAATTCAATGGCTAGATTTGCTTCTGCCATGACAACTGGAGAAATTCATGACCACCACACCACCCTACAAAGAGTAATGACAGATGTTCTAGCAAGAGCCAAAAATAACCATGACTTCAAAAACACCAACAGAAAGGAACCAAGTAGACCAAGAAATTAAAAAGAGGGGGAAAGTATGGAACATATAGCATAAAAATAACATGACAAACATAATTCAATACATATCAGTTATAGCTACCAAAGTAAATGGCCTCCACTCAAAAAGAAACAAACTGGCAAAGTGAATAAAGAAACAAAATCCAACAACACGCCACATACACGAAACACATTTAACTCAAAAAGAAATTTGCAGACTGAAAGTCAAAGGTTGGAAAACATTTTTCCATGCCACAGGAAATGATACAAAATCAGTAGTATCTAATCTGGTTCCTGACAGTATCAACTTCAAATCAAAGCTTAAAAGAGATAAAGAAGGTCACTATATACTTGTTGAAAGCAAACCGAAAGAAGAGATAATAGTTACAAATACAAATGCACCAAATGTAAGAACACCCACCTACATAAGACAAATTATAACAGACATGAAAAATCAAATGAGCAATAACAGATTGCTATGGCGTACATTGGCCTGTCTCTGTCACAGAGATATAGACAAGTTAGGCACAAAAAAAAAAAAAAAAAAAAAAAAAAAAAAAAAAAAAAAAAAAAAAAAAAAAAAAAAAAAAAAAAAAAAAAAAAAAAAAAAAAAAAAAAAAAAAAAAAAAAAAAAAAAAAAAAAAAAAAAAAATACTAAGACTAAACCAAACCTGTGAAGAAATGGACTTAGTAAAACTTTGCAGAGTTTTAACTAACAAAAACAGAATACAACTTCTTCTTAGGTGTACAAAAGATGCTCTCCAAACTAGACCATGTGCTGTACATAGTATATGACTAAGTAATTGCAAAGGAACTGCAATTATTCAATGCGTATTATCTGACCATAGTTCAATGAAACTGAAAATTATTGACAAACCACAAAAATACCATAAACACATGGAAATTAAACAGCAACCTCCTAAGCAACCAGTGGGCCACAGACAAAATTTAACAACAAATTAAAAAATATTTATAATCTAACAAAAATGCAGATACAATGTGTGAGAACCTGTGGGTTACAATGATAGCTGTACTAAGATGAAAATTTATGCCAGCAAATTCACACATTAGGAAAACAGAACAAGTGCAAATAAATGATCTTATTCTGTACCTCAAACTCTTAGAAAAAGAAGATCAAGTCAGGCCCAAAGCCTGTATAAGGCAAGAAATTATAAAGATCAGAGCAGAAATTAATACAATGGAGAGGAGGAAAACAATAGACATAACAAATGAATCAAATAAGTGGTTCTTTAAAAGAATAAATAAAATGTATAAATACCTATTCAACCTTATCAAAAAACAGAAAAGAAAAAATTCAAATTCATGCACTAAGGAATGAAAAATGCAGAATCACTGTAGACCCCATAGAAATTCAGATGATCGTCAATATCCATTTCCAAAATTTTTAATCTCACAGGATAGAAAACGCAGAGGAAATATGGGCAGTTTCCTACACACATATGGGATGCCAAAGTTGAGTCAAGAAGATATACAAACTTCGAAAAACCCAACTACAAAAAAATGAAATTAAATGCAATAAACACCAGCCAACAAAGAAATGTGCAAGTCCTGATGGATTGACAGCTGAATTCTGCAAGAAATTTAGAGAAGATTTAATGTGAACTTTTCTCAAACTCTTCAATGAAATTTAAAGGGAAACAATTCTCCCAAACTGATTTAGAAATGCAAGTATCCTCTGATACCAAAATGAAAGATAAAACCAACCGAAAAAAGACAACTACAAAACAATGTCTGTAATGAACACAGATGCAAAAATCCTCAAAATATTAGCAAACAGAATGCAGCAAATCGGCAAGAAGATTATACAGCATAACCAAGTAGTATCATCCTAGGAATATAAGGATGGTTCAACATACACAAATCCATAATAGTAACATACCACATCAATAGAGCCAAGAACAAAAATCACATGATTATCTTAATAGATGCAGAAAAAGATTTTAACAAAATCCAACACTCGTTCATGAAAAAACCCTACAGAGAAACAGAATAGAAGGTTTATATATCAATGTGAAAAAAAGCCATCTATGGGAATACAACAGCCAACATCTTACTAAATGGGCAAAAATGAAAGCCTTCACTTTAAAATTAGGAACAAGGAGAAAACGCCCACGGTCACCACTCCTATTTGGTATAGTTCTGAAAACATTAGGCAGAAATTAGACAAGAAAGAGAGAAATAAATGGAATAAGGATTGAAAAAAAAAGAAGTGAAATTATCACTATTTGCAAATAACATCATACTCTACATACAGGATCCTAAAATCTCCACCAAAAGTCTTGTAGACTTAATAACCAAATTGACTATAGTAGAATACACTCCTTGAACTGAAAATTTAGAATGTTACAGTAAAGGTTCTCTTATGTCCTGAGTCTTCTCTGACCTTGAGGGGCTAGGGCCAAAATATTGACTATCTTGATAGGCCTTCTTTTTTCTGTAATTTTTTAGGCTGCAAGCCTAAGTTGTTAATTCTCCAGAAGAGAAACTTAGTGATACTATTACCCTATAGCATAGGCTCTTGAGCTTAATATCACTACCTTTCTGAATATCAAATGCCTTAGGCTTAACATGAAACCAATATTTTCCATAAATAATTGATATTCTAATAAATCCTTATAGAATGTGATTAAAAAACCATTATACATGTTTACATAGAAATTTAGAAATCTAATCATATATAAAATTGTAGCAGGCCAATCCTACGACAGTTTTTCCTTATCTCTTATTCTCTTTTATTACCTTCTTTTAAGCAAAGAAACAAACATTTACTTGAGAGAGACTATAGCAATAACTGATATGACATTAGAAGCAGCACACTTCTAAAAGAGCAGAATGACAGGCATTCAAGCATGATTTTAGTATTACACACTGCTATCCTCAGTATAGTTTCTTACTTCCCGGATATCAACATATATAGTGAGGGTGAGAATTCTACCCTAGCTGCTAGTTTCAAAAACCTGTTGGAGATTCTTAGGACCATTGTTCAAGTCATCCTGTGTATGTAAGCACATGGTTTTGCCCCTGCTGTTTCCTAACATTTCTGCTTACTGTCTCTTCATTGTTTAATCCTTAAGTTCTTGATTTCCATTTAGCTGTGTTATGCCTTTCCATTTTTATTTCTTCTTTTGAGTCCTTAGATAAAGGAAACTATATGACATTTACACATGTAGGTCTGGTTTATGGGACCACAGAGGAAAGGGATCGGCAATGTATAGTGTGCCTAAGGAGAGTCACATACAGAGAAAACATTCTCTCAGGCTTTCACAGAAAGCAAATTGGTCAAGCAATGGCCGTGGCTCATGCAGATGGCTGACACTGACAAAAGTTTTACAAAACTCTAGTTTCACAGTAAATCCTGTGAGGATTTGACTGATGCTTTCAAATACAAAAGTTATATTTTTTTGTTATACAGGTCTTGTTTCAACTTCTTAACCATCCAGCAGAAAACTTTAACCAAGAGGTATAAAAATGTAAAGCCATATTAATATGCTGATCTATAAAAGGTTTAAGTCAACAGCTTCTGATGTTGCCAATTCTGCTGATAACCCACTACTATTATGAACTATTGGACTATACATGCAACTACTTTCTCTTAGTGCCATGAGAAGAAATATTTGTACTAGTAGTGTTTAGAAAGTTATCATGTCTGCATCCTATGCTCTGAACAACTACTATGAAGACAACAATATGCATGGTAGTCGGGAAACTGGCTTCAACGTGGTGAAAGCTAAAATTAGACTTTGTCACTATGAACTAAACTATAGTCAAAATGGATCAATGATTTAAACATTAAATAGAAACAATAAATCTGTTGGAGGGAAACGTAGGCCAAAATTCTAAAGGCATAGGTGTAGCTAGATAGTTCATGAACAAAACCTACGGTGCATGGCAAATACTTCAAAGAGTCAGAAACTGGGATTGCATCTTTTTGAAAAGTTTCCGCACTTTAAAATAAATCTGGGGGCCTGGCAGGATGACTCAATGGTCTAAAGCACCTGCTTAGGAAAGCTTAGGCGGCTGTAGGGACCACGGTTCGATCCCCGGCATCACATGCTGCTCCAGCCCTGCCCTCAGGGTAGGCCGAGCCGGCCACAAAAATAAATAAATAAACAAACAAAAGTTCTGAAACAAGAAAAAGAAATAAATAATTATTAAAAATAAAAAATAAAAAATAAAATAAATCTGCAGCAAAGTACAATGAAACCTAAGAACTGGGAAAAAATTATAGCCAACTGTACCTCTGACAGAACACTTCTATCTAGAATGTACAAAAAATTTTTAAAAACAAAGCCCCCTAAATTCAAGGATCCAATATAAAATTGGTATCTTAGGCAAATATACACTTCTCAATGGAAATGCAAATGGGATTGAATGTAAATATATGAAAAAAAGTTCAATATGATTGGTCATTCCAGGAATGCAAATAAAATAACACTGAGGTTCCTCTACCCTAGAAAGAATGGCTATCATCAAGAAGCCAAACATAACAAATGCTGGAGAGGCTGTTGGGGAAAAGAACCCTTATCCACTCCTTCTGCTAGTGGGAGTGCAGGCTGGAACAACCTCTATAAAAAATAGTGTAGAGATTCCTCAAAAAAAGAATTAGAATTGGAGGTCTCATTCAATCCAGCCATTCTCCTCCTAGATATTGTTCCAGAAGACCTGAAAACATCACACTACAGTGATAAATGTGCACCTATGGTTATAGCAGCATAATTTGTGATAGCTAAATCTTGGTAACAACCCAAATACCCATCAGCTGAAGAATAAAGAAGATATATTATTTTTACACAACAGAGTATCATTCAGCAATAAAAAAATAAATAAATTTGGGCTTTCGTAAGTAAATGGATACAACTAGAGACCATACTCTTAAGTGAAATAAATCAGATCTGCATGTGCAAACATGGTTTTTTTCTCCTTAGTCTGAGAACCTGAAAGAAAAATAAAATCTGAAGAATACAATAGATACTGGCAAAAGGAAATGAACCTGTTCAAAGGAAATGAATTATTGAGCTGAGGAGGACAAGAGAAGGAGCGAGAGAGATATATCTATCTTTGTAAGCAGGATGGTTTAGACAACTGTACTGTGGGTTTTTGCCAGTGCAAGGAAGGAGAAGTTAATGCTTTAACTTTTTCATCTACCATTTTCAGTTGTTTCTACTTTTTATCATGTCTGCATCTTGTGCTCTGTACTTTTTGTCTTCTTAATTTCTTATACATTTCTTTGTTTTTATGTTTCTTCTTCCCATTTTGTATGCATATACCTGGTGATATGAACAACTAATTTGAAGACAGCGCTATGCATTACAACAAACACTGTGAAATTCATATTCTTTTATTTAGTGTAATTCTGTATAGTTAGTAATTTTTCTGTTTTAATACTATTTTGTTGTTGTTGCTATTACTGCTGTTGTTGTTTTGTGGGACGGGGGTTCAAACTCACAACCTTGCACTTGCCAGGCAGGTACTTGTGTCATGGAGCTATCTCCCCAGACCCTTCTTTTAATATTATTTTTAACTTTTTAAAAATAAATTAGGATTAATTACATGATATCTTTTTTATTATTTTTATTTTACGGAAGGGTCTACAGTGTGGTGAGAGTCTCACTACTAGATCGGACTTGTAGTGATCCGCCTGTGTACAGCCTTCTAAGAGCTGGAATTACAGGCATGCACCACCACACCAAGTCTCAATTGCTTTCTCAGCACACCCCAGGAGCAGGGCCAGAAGACCAAGGATCAAACCCCAGCCCCTTTACCTGCTTGCTGGAGCTTTAATCCACTGAACTATTTGGCCAGTCCTAATAATATGAGGTCTTTAATTAAGAATGAACTTTGATAGTTTAATTTTAATAGTATTAACAGTGAGAGTACTCCACAGAGATTTATGTAACTCTGGGTTAGTGTTTTTGTTATTATTATGAAATAATATAAAGTAGTGAGAAAAAGAAAATGGCATTAGAAATGACACAAGATTTCAATACACAAACTAATAGGAATTCAATAATTATTCCTATATTACATGATGCTATCTTCAGATTAGTTGTTCAGGTTACCAGATATATTCATCCTGTTTTTAAAAAAGGACAAATTCAAAGCCTTTGTAGATAAACGGATACAGTTAGAGATGATACTGGTAAGTGAAATATATCAGATCCATATGTGCAAATATCGTATTTTTTGTACTACATAGTATTTGCACTCATTATGGGAAGTTTCTACACATACATAGGACATCTTAATTCTTCTTTCATACCTTTTCCTTTATATTCCTTCCCTTCTCAATCCATCTCTTTATCTCTTCCCTGTTTGTAAACATGAGGTTTTGTTTTGTTTTGTTTCCTGTATTTAAGACATGGTCTTCAGGGTCTCAGGACCTTACTACATAGATTGGACTGATAGTAGTTCTCCTATTTTTGGCCTCCCAACTGTTGGGATTATAAGTGCATACCACCAAGCTCAGTTTCAATCACTGTCTCAGCGCACCCCAGGGGCCAGTGTCATGTAAGGGATTGAATATAAACATGAGTCTTGATAAGCTTTTCCATAAAATATTTTAAATGGTTCATTGTTTGAATAGACAGCAGTTCATGAATCAGAGAACTCCTACCAGATATGCTCTGGGGGGCTTGATTGAGAAGGCTTAAAAGGAAAGTCTTTTTTGAAACTTTTTTATTTGGTGCAGAGTCTTGCTATGCAGCTTGTACTCATAGTGATCCTCCTGTCTCAGCCTCGCCAGCGCTGGAATTACAGGCATGGTCCACCATGCCCAGTAACGTAAATTTGGAAGGAAAATAAGTATTGATTGGTTTAGCAATTGCCTTTTATGAGCTAATTTAGTAGGCAATTGAAGACAATATCCCCAACTGTTTGCCTATGATTGAATGAGTTTTAGTTTTCACTGTTTTTTTATAGCCTTAGTTAGGCTTCATCTTCCTTCCATGTGAATCTAGCCATTATAACTTCCTCTATAAAATGGTCCCTATGTAATTACTGATAAAACGTATTTAAGGAAAACATGGAACCTATGACCCTGGAGCTATTAGCTGTTCACTAAATACTGGACATAAGGGGCTTATGTCCTTGAAGAGATGTAGGTGTATTTTTAAAAGTTGAAGAATTCAGGTTTTTTTTTAATCCAATCTCTTTCTTCTGTAATAAAGATAAAATGTCTCTTTAATTATTTGCAGTGAAGATGATACCACTGGAGTAGGGGATTTTTTTTTCTTTTGGCTTCCCTAGAATTCCCACAACAATAATCAACTGCATATTAAGGACTGATCTACATATTATGATATAAACAATGAAAATAATAGGTCTCTAATTCAGAGCACCCAGTATTTTCATTCAGAATAAATTTAATGAATATCAATATTCAAAATGGAACATACATTTTGGCCAAAATTTGATATTAATGAAGTTTATAATGTCAATGAATGCTACTGAATGTTTAGTGCTATCACATTTTTGTATTCTTCACCTTCCTAATAACTGCTGTTAAATATATTTTAATTTACTTAATCATTTGCATTTCTGCTGACATTTCTGTTAAAATGTTCTCCAGTTTTAGTAGACATTTTTCTCATGTCTGAGTTGTACTTATACATTTGAATACATATTCTTTGTCGGATGTGTATATTATGAATATTTTTTCCTAATATATTGCTTTTTCCCTTATTAGAATTTCTCAGAGAGCAAGAATTTATAGTAATGATGAAATGAAAAACGTAAATATCTATGAAACAAAATTGTGTCTAGGAACAAACCCACACATTTATGGATAGTAACTTCTAAAAGTAACACAGCTCATATATCTGCCAACACTTTATAGTTTCAAACATTCAAAATATTATTTAAAAATAAAGAATAACAAAATAAGGATGATTAATTAGAATCATCTAAAACTATTTCTAATACTATTAATGAGTAATGGATCTTGTGCAGGGCTAATAGAGTCCTAAGAATGACAGTTAAGTTACTGCCATGAGAAAAAAAAATTTTTTTTTTCAACAATGTAACAACTGAAAGTCTGTTTTGGAGGAAAGAACTCAACATATGTTTTTACTTCACATCATCTACAGAACTAAATTCAGTGTAGATCATATATCTAATCATAAAGATTAAATATGTGAAACTCATAAATAAATAGGAAAAAATCTTTACAATCTTTGTAAAGGGTGAGAGTTCTTAGAAAATAAAAGGCATACAGCAGTATATTTAAAAAGCCTTTCAGTATTAAGTCCAAAATATATCCATGAAGAAATGAAACTCACTTTCCTAAATGAAACATGATATATTTTCCAATAAACACTGCCTATGGGATAAGCCTCCCCCACCCCCGCCATTGCTGGTAGAGGGCCAGTCTGTGGGGCAAAGGCAGATGTACACATGCTAAGTGAAAGGTCACCACTTTTCTAGCTTACACATATATGAGCGCTAGGCCGTAGTCCAGTTAACAAGAAAAGTTTTGATTACAGTTTTTATTCTGCTTTTTAACTCTCTTATACAATCTCCTTTTTCTGGAGTAATTTCTACTCCTCAGGATTGGCCCAAATTCTGTCTAATTTTCATCAGGTTCTAATTAGTTTTCTCAACTCCAGTTAGCCTCAAACAGTTCTCCAGTGTGACCTGGAAGGACTGCAGTAGCTGTGAAGCAGAGGAGCCTGTCCAGTCTGAGAGAGAGAAAAAGGACAAGCCCCTGGTGGAAGGCGATCTGTCACACCGCTGAAGGTTGCTGGTAGGCAAATATCATCGTCAATACTTCAGCTCTTTTTTCCTATGCGGGTTTTTAAAAAAATCTTTACTTTATCATAGGATAATACAAACATACAGACAAGTCCTGAAAATGATCTCAGTGCCTTTACATCTATATACAATCACATGTAACAGATGCACTTCAAATTGCGGTTGCTTGTTCCTATCCACAAGGTATTCTTATTTGCTGTTTGGTGGATTTCTTACTGTCAGAAATAGAATGTAATTTATTCTCCCCACTTTCTTTTTGGGATTTTTCATTACTGAGGCCTGTTATCCCATTTCTCTCTGTGACGAATAGGTGTACACCTTGGTTACAGATAGGTATACATTTTTCACGTTAAAAATAAATTCATTTTGCCAATAAATGATAGTCTTTATATTCACCAAGGATTATAAAAGGATAGTGTGCCGAGCTAATGCAGAAGGCAACACACAAAAAATGAAGAATGCAGTCCAAACAGTGGAAAGTAAAGGAAAGCTTTGGTACAAGCTCAGCTAGAGAAAGACAGAGCATAATCAGTAAAATACAAACTAACCCTTAATTCCCTCATTTCCAGCACAGGTTTATCGATTTGTAAGTTCTACAACCCAATTCTGGGGAAAAGGAAAAGGCACAGCACAAAAGCTTTGCAAGCTGACTCTGTTAAGCTCTGCCTATTGCCTTTCTTGCCTTTCTGTAAAGCTGGTGCTCTTCACAGAGGTACTCTAGAGTTTTATAAAGCAAAGAAACAAAAGGTAAATCCACCTGCTGAAATGCAAGATGCCTTCTTACACTTTATCCCTGTGCTATTAAGACTAGGTCAGTTTTTCATGGTACATATTTTACTCCTGATTTTGTGCATGTGCAATTTTAAGAAGTGAATGAGCTCTTTCAGGCCTAATACTGTAGTCAAACACCATATATTTACACTAAGATGGTATAATAAATGTCTGAAGTATTGAAAAATTAATTCAAAAGTACAAAAATGATATTGCTTTTTGGATGCATGTTTATGAAAATTTCCAATATAGATCACATTTTATTGCAATAGCATTGAGTATACCTTAAACATTTCCAGCATTCTCAAATTACATAATATGGAGTCTTATTTAAAATGAATGCACTGTCACTTGTGAATTGAAGTATTTTATAATCAAGATATTTTTGGAATGGCCTTTGATACACATTAGGTTTTCATTCTTTAAGCTCAAGTTATTTATGCTGTGAAATGATGTGCAAAAAAAGATATTTTGTAAAGCAAAGGAAATAAAAACAGAATTCTAAGGTAAACATCATTCAAGCAAGACCTTGTATAATCCTTCACTTGAATGGAAAACCCAGAACTTGCTCTTCTGGTAAATAGGGTATAGTAAAAGTGATGCAATAGCCACTCTCATTTCTGTGTTACCTCATGTAAGGCTCTGCCTTAAACAATATCTCCAGTTTCTGCCGTGTTGAGTGAGCTAAAAGGGTCACATAACAAAAAGTGTGGGAGATTCCAGAACCTGAGAAGGGCCCCTGAGGGACAGACAATGTTGCACTGGGGTCTCAGTCCTACAAGCACAAGCAACTAAGAACTAACAACCACTTGAAAGAGGACCTTGAATTTCAGACAGGAAGACAGCTTAGATGATATCTTGATTAAAATACCAGAGACTCTGAACAGAGGCATAATAAAGATAGATTGCTTTAAAGCACCAAGTATGTGATAATTACTTTCACAGCAATTAAAAACTAATACAAGAAACCAATGCTAACATTTGTTGCAGAATCTTAATTAAATTCAGTAACTAATTATTCTTTAACCTTTTCATTCAACAAGTATTTGCTCAGCACCTACAAATAAATCATATTCCTTGCTAAGTCTTGGTTAAATAATACACTTCAGATGATTATAGTTGGAGACATAAGATAGGTAGAAAATATCAAGACACAACAGCTTATGATTGTGATGTGAGTGTCACATCTGGAAATATGAGTCATATGAGACTAAGCAAGAATGGTGATTAAGACAGTAACCTTTAGATACTGGTTAACCTGGATTTGAATTCTAGCCCAATGGAGTGCTAACTTTAAGAATTTGAACCAGCTGATTAACTGAGAGATTCATTTGCACCATATGTAAATGGTTATGTTAGTATCAACTTAGTGGATTTATTGTGATGGAGATTAAGTTAAATAATACATAAGTAATGCTGCTTAGTACATAAAGGCCAAATGACAATGAAACAGCTATTTTTGCGGCAAGAAAATGATATATGAACTGAGTTTAGAAAGAGAAGGAGTTAATATACTTAAGGCTGGGAAGTACGGGAGTTCTAAGGGAAAAATAGTTGAAAATAAAAATGCAGTACATTTGAAGACTACTGGCATTTTATCGTAAAATACCCATGTTGATCATAAGTATGATTTTTAAAGCTTAAGATACAGATATGGATATTTTTTTATTTGTCCTGTTTATTCCTCATAGGTGGGGGATAAATTATACATTATATTTAACATAGCATATAATATACAAATATATATATATTCTAAAGCAGATAACAATAGGCATTACAACTGTTTTTATTTACTTTTTTATTTTTAAAGGATATAAAATAGTAGTAGAAAGAAGAAACAGCATTAGAAACAATACAAGATTTCACTAAACAAAGTAATAGGAATTCAACAATGGTTGCTGTATTACATGATGTTGTCTTTAAATTAGTTGTTTAGATTACCAGGTATAAATGTGTAAGGTTTATTTACAGAAAAAATTAACAGAAAAAGTTATAAGAGATACAAAAGAGAAAAAAATCAGATTAAAATTATTTTAAGCATTAACAGCTCCTTTCAGAAGAGCATCAGAAATCAACAACACAGTTATATAAGCTATTTTGCATATATACCAAAATATATCTTTTCCCTTTCTTTCATTTGCCCTTTTCCTCATCCCAGTTGTTCCTTCATATTTAACAATTACTTTCCTTTTCAAAGGATCTGTTATAACTTAGGTTTTAATTATTCTTTCAGGTTCTCACACTAAGGAGATAATATGATGGTTGCACATGTGGATGTGATTTATTTCACTTAGCAGTGTAGTCTCTAGATACCTGCATTTATCTACAAAAGCCTCAATTTTATCTTTTTATAGCTGAATAATACACCATGGGTAAAAGTACCATATCATTTTTATCCAGTCCTCAGTTGATGGCCATTTGAGTTGTTTCAAAAATTTAGCAATGACAAATTGCACTATAAACATGGGCACACATACATCGCTGTACTATAATTCTTTCTTTCTTTCTTTTTTTAGAAAAATACCTACAAAAAGCAGGGAATTGTGACACACACTTGCAATCTCAGCACTTGGGAGGCTGAGGCAGGAAGACTGGTGCAAGTTCAAGACCAGCCTGGGCTACAAAAGTGAGCTCAATGCCAGCCTGAACTGCATAGTGAGACCCTGTCTCAAAAAGAAAAAAAAAAAAAAAAAAAAAAAAAAACCTACAAGAGAAATAACTGGCCTTAATGAGACCTTCAATCCTAGCTTTTTAAGGAATCCCATACTGATTTCCATAATGGTTTTACCAGCCTGCCCTCCCACCAAAGTAGAGCCCAGTTTGTTTTGCCCCACAGCCTCTCCAGCAGTTTTTATTGGTTGACTTCTTGATGATAGCCATTCTTTCTGGCATAAAAGTGTATTATTTTAATTTCCATCTCTTGAATGAACAATGATGTTGACCATTTTTTCATATATTTATTTGCCATTTGTATCTCGTTTATGAAGTGTATATTCATCTCAGATATTGATTTTTGAATTGTGTGTTTGAATGTTGGAGACCTGATTTTATTTATATCTTATATGCTCTTTATTGGAGATCTTTGTTTGAAGAATAGTTTGCTATAATTGTTTCTCACTTCATGGGGTCTCTTTTCACTCTGATGGTGATTTCTTTTGAAGTGCAGAAAGTTCAAAATGATGAGATCGCAACTGATTCTTTGAAGTACCTCCCATGAAGTTTGATTTTCGTTCATGCACTCTTTACCTAACCCTATGTCCTTAATGTTTCTACCTGCTTACTTTTTCGGAAAATCTAGTGTCTCAGTTTTAATATTCAAATATTTCTTTCACTTTGACTGTAGTTTTGTGCATGGTGATAGGCACGGGTCTATTTTAAACATTCAGCATGTAGAAATCCCATTTTTCCAGCACCATTTATTAAAGAGGCTATCTTTCTTCCAGTGAGCATGTTTGACCCTTTGTCAAAGATAAAGTAGCTGAATATGCTTGTAATTGGGTCTACATCTTCTAATCTGTTCCACTGATCCTTAGGTCTGCTTTGTTTGGGTTTGTTTGTTTGTTTTGTTGTACCATGTTGATATTAACAGAGTATTGCTTTTGCTTTTGTAGGTATCTTCTTGTTTCAGCATTTTAGGAACATTTGGTTTTTAAATTCGTGAGGTATACTAATCATATTTGAGTTGGGATTGCATTGAATCTGTATAGCAATTTTGAGAGTATGGCCATTTTCAAAATGTTTCTTCTTATCCAAGAGCAAGGAATATTTTTCTATTTTTTAAAATCCTCTTCAATTTCTTTTTTCAGAGTACTATAAATTTTGCTTTATAAATCTTTTACTTCCTTTGTGAGATGGATTTCTAAGTATTTCATTTTTGGGCATGTTACTAGGAAAAGCATAGTTTCCATAATTTCTGTCTCTCTTTCTGTAGTCAAAGTTTGTGCATAGAAATTATACTGATTTTTGAATATTGACTTTGTATCATGCTATGCTATGCTATTAAACTTGGTTATTAAAACTACAAGTCTCTTAGTGGAGTTTTTGAGGTCTTCTATGTGTAGTATCATGTCATTTGCTAATAGTGATAATTTCACTTCTTCTTTCCAAACCGTATTTCTTTTATTTCTTTCTATTTTCTGGTTGCTCTGGTAATGTTTCCAGAACTCTTAACAAAAAGGAGTGGTGACAGCAGACATCCCTGTCTCTTTCTTTATTTTAAAGTGAACGCTTTCAACTTTTGTCTGTGAAGTATAATGTTGGCTGTTGGTTTGTCATAGATGGCTTTTATCAGATTGAGGTAAAAAGCTCCCACTCCAATTTTCTGTAGTGTTTTTTTATTATGAATGAGTGTTGGACTTTGCTAAAAGCTTTTTCTGTGTCTATTGAGATGAACATGTGCTGTTTGTCTTTGGCTCTGTTGATGTGGTATATTACATTTATGATTTTGCATATATTAAAACATCCCTAAATTCCTGGGATGAATCTCACTTGATAGCATTTTTAAAATTTTTATTAATCTTAAAGAGAAAAAATAACACTGAGAGTTTCATATCAGGTTAGTAGGACAGTTACAATAATTATACTTTGCATATTGTTGTCTTCATAGCAGTTGTTCAGAGTACAAGATGCAGACATGATGTCTTTTCTGAACACTATTAGTACAACTCATTGAACTCAGAATTTTTATATCTTGTGATATAGCTTAGCTCATTCATATGTATCTAGGAACCTATTTCATTTCTTCTGCATTTTCTACTCTGTGAGAGTAAAAATTTTGGAAATAGATATTGATAATATTCTGAAGTTCTAGGATTCATAGTGATTTTACACTTTTATTTCCTCATTGGATGAATTTGATTTTTTTTTTTTTTACTTTTTTATGAGGTTGGCTAGGCATTTACTTAGTCTTTCAAAGAACAAATTCTACAACTCATTCTTTGTATTGTTTTCTTCATCTCTACTGCATTTACTTCTGCTCTGTTCTGTATAATATCCTACCTTTTCTGGCCTTTGGGCCTGACTTGCTCTTCTTTTTCTAGGGGTTTAAGGTGCAACATAGGATTATTTGGGATTGTTCCATTTTCCTTATGTCAGAATTTTTTTGCTATAAATTTCTCTCATAATAAGTTACTTTCAATCCCACAGGTTCCTGTAAGTTGTATCTGCATTTTCATTAGATTGTAAATATTATTTAATTTCTTCTTTAATTTTACCCGTGACCCATTGGTTATTCAAGAGAACATTATTTAGTTTCCATGTGTTTATAGTTTTTGAGGAGGTTTTTGACAATAATTTCTAGTTTCACTGTACTGTGATCAGATCATATGCATGGGATAATTTTGATTTCTTTGCATTTACTTAAGCATGTGGTATGTGCTACCACATGATCTATTTTGGAAAGCATCCCATGTTCAGCTGAGAAAAACATGACTTCCCATGCCTTTGAGTGGAACATTTGGCAAAGTTCTACTAAGTCCATTTCTCCACAAACTTGATTTAGTTCTATGATTTCTTTTCTAATTTTTTGCATAGTTGACCTATCTCTTTGTGCCGGTGGGGTTGTGCATTCTCCCAGTGCAATTATACTATTTCTCATTAGATTTTTCATGTCTGTTAAGATTTATCTTATATAGAGGCATGATCCTACATTGGGTGCATATATATTTATAATTGTCATCTCTTTCTCTCGCAGTTTTCCCCTAACAAATATGTGGTGACCTTTATCTCTTTTAATCACACTTGGTTTGAAGTTGACATTGTCACCAACCATAGTAGCTGCCCTGCTTTTTTCTAGGTTCCTGTTGTATGGAGTATTGTAGTCCATCCTTTGACATTTAGTTGTTGATTTCTTTTTTAGTTAAATTTGTTTCTTGGTGCAGAATATTATTGAATTTTGTTTCATTATCCACTTTGCCAGACTGCTTCTTTTGATTAGTGCATAGAGGTCATCTATGTTGATAGTTATAACTGATCTGTAATGGCTTATCTTTTTCATGTTGTTTTCCTACTGTAGAATCTCTACTTTTATCCTTTGTTTAATTGCTTGCTCTGCTTGGTTATTCTGTTGTTATTGAAGTTGTAGTCGTCTTTATCTCATTCTAAAATCTCTGCCAGTACTCTTTGCAAGGTTATTTTCGTAGCCATGAATTTCTACAGTTGCTCTTTGTCATGGAAGTATTTAATCTTTCCATTGAATTTGATAGTTTTTCAGGATATATCAATATGGGTTGAATGCTATCTTCTTTCAGGAACTCAAAGATCTCACTCCACACTCTTCTTGACTTGATGGTCTGTGCTGAGAAATCTGCCATGATTCTGGCAGGTTTTGCATTGTAAGTGATCTGTTTGTTCTCTATCACAGCTTTCAGTATTCTGTTCTTTTGCACAGTTTCTGGGATCTTGATTATTATGTGTCTGGGTGATGACTTATTTTGATTATGGTTAGCTGGAGTTCTATATGTTTCAGTTCCTGTATATCAGGGTCTTTTTCTGTGCTTAGGAAATTTTCTGCTACTATTTCTGCAAATACTCATTTTATGTCTTTTGTCTTATCTACTACAGCTATTTCCTTGATACCTATTAGTCTTATATGATTTTTCTTTGCATCATCTTGCAACTGTTGTGTTGTTATTTCCTGGTTTCTCATTATTTTTAAGAGATGTTTCCTTTCCTGTTCACTAGCCACAAGGCTATCTTCAAAGTCTGAAATTGTATCTTCTGTTTTGTTCAAGTGGTTTTGCCAGCTTTCAGTGGAATTCTTTGTGTCCTGGATATCTGTTTAAATCAGCAGTTTCCTGTATTCTAATTATTTCTTGCACTCTTCATTCAGTGTTTCCATTTTCCTATTCCTTTCTATTTTTTTCTGTGTCTTCCTTAGATGCATTGAACAATTTTTTCATGATTTTTGTCATTTCTTATTTTTTACTTGAGAGATTACTTCTGATCTGATTTCCTCCATGTTATGATGGAATTGTTTCTTTACTTAAGTTGCTGTCAGCTCAGATATTTCAAGTGTGTATCTTTCAAGATTTTTTTTATGACCCCATCTCCTGGGCTTGTTTTTTATGGGCTAGAGGTCTGAGATTGCTTTTTGTCACTTTTTGCAATGAAGGCATATGGGTGAGATGCAGGTCAGCAAAGCTCTCAGGAAAGAGGGAAGAAAGGGTAGGGTCACTAGAGCTCCTACTTTGTGAAATTCAATACTGTTTCTACCTCTATAAGGAGATGGTAGCAAGCCACAGTTCAGCAAGTATCCACTAATGATGAGGGTGGGCCAAAGTCGTGCAAGATTCTCCTCATGGTGGATTGGCTCAGGGTAGTGCTCCCCGAGGCTCCTGCAAGTTGCTGTGGTAATCACATCTCCCTGGTGGTCCTCAGGGTGAGGAGAGAAAGCCAGATTCAGCAAACTCCCATGGGAAGACTGAGAGGCACAACAGCTCACTTACCAGGACTCTCTGGCATTCTTCAGGATGAGAAGACGGGGGTTGAACTCAACAAACTGCACTACTACAGTTTAGCAATACACAATTCTTTCCTACTTCTGGGAATATAGGGAGACTGTATATCCTGACTCTTTACAGTTGAGCATTTGCTGTCCAGCTTACTTTAGCCAATCAATTAAAATTAGAGATAATATATGAACTTTTATATGAAAATGCTTATGATCAATACTCAGCTCACCACTATATTATTTTGAACTTGATTATAAAAGACTAAATAATAAGATCGAAGCCATCTGTATCATTGAGACAGTGCATAGCAAACACTTAACATCTTGTGCAGGTCTGCAGTGGACTTTGTAGAAGTGACAAATTTCTGTTGGGTTAAAGCCATACATTATTCTGGCAGTTTTGTGGTTGGTTAGCCTGGCATAGCCTGGTCTACATTGACACATACAAATATTGTGGCTAAAAGTAGTGTGGTTCCATAATAAGGAGAATTAAAATATGTGGGCTGCAGAATGGTGGGAAAGGAACTGACACTGGGGCCTACAAAAATAATAACTTGTTATAGAATAGAAGACAGTTGGAAAACCAGGCTAAACTAGCTTTTCAGGTAGACTGAAAATGCCATGAGCTAGTAACAATGTGATAAAAGACCTCAGAAACAGTGGTGTGTGGCGGTTGCAGGGAAGTGCGTTAGATCCAATATTCTCAGGGGAACAAATGAGAGCTCAAAATTGCAATGGCTAACTTGCAAGCATAATATGGAAAAAGAATGCTCAGATATTTAGAGAAGTTTGACATCGAAAAGATTAAAAGACAAATGACGAACGTGACTGAAGATGGCCCACAAAACCTGGCTTTATATCCAGGCTTAAGTTCAGCAACAGTCTTGAAACTCATTTTTAAAGTCTCTGAACCAATTGAAGGTGCTGCAAGTAAATATCAAATTGAAGTGACTATCCAGCAAGTCTTTGCAATTGTTAAGATGACTTGGGAGAAGAACCTAATGGTGTCTTTTCTACCTGCACCTGATAGTCACATAGCTGCAGTGAACTCAGAGAGAGGAGAGGGTGGTAACCCACCAAAGCAAGAAAATGAAGCCAGCTGATGTGAAAATTCAGAGAATTTTGAATCCTGGGGTCTGTGAGTGTGCCTATTGGTATGTGAAACTGACTGTTCAACAAGAATTCCATTTTTGAGAGCGTCATATAGCAAAAGAATTACCACTCTGGACTAAAAGACTTTTTTTTTAACTTCTGGAATCTTAAAGTGAACCTCTGGTCCTCAAAAATCAATAAGCAGGGAATGGGTTGAGAAAAATATGGCAGCACCTAATGAAGACAAATGTCAGCAATACCCACAGAGGACAATAGAAAAGGAAAAGCCTCACAGAGGGCAGCACCAAGAGCAAGGAACAGACTGATGTGGGGCCTGATGAGACATAGTATTCTCTGTTTTCAGTGTAGGAATCTGGTGTAGCATCTAGCCAGGGACTGCTAAGTGCCAGTAGAGGGTATATTTCTTCTATTCTTCCTCCAAGATTCTATTCTATCTGGGCTACTAAGCTTGTCACCCTGTTATACATTGACTGTATGAGGGAAAAGGTAAATTACTTTATAAGATCAGAGGTCTCTATAATAAGAGGAGAAATGTCAGGACCAAAGTGACAGGTGGCATCATTCAGAGATGCAGGACTTAAAGTAAGACGTTGTGACTTGGTGGAGCTTTTGGGCTGTGTAGTCCTGTTTTCAATCTCCTCAGCACTGGTATTACAGGCATGCACCACCACACCAGGTCTTGGTCGCCAGCTCAGGGCAGCCCAGGGGTTGAACCAGGGATTAAAACCCTGGCCTCTGCACTTGCCAAAGCAGGCACTTAGTCCACTGAGCTATCTCGCTAACCCTTACATGGCTTTTCCTCTTGTCTTAATCTTCCTTTCTTGTCTCATTTGCCTATAGTTAATCTTTATGCATAACCCAACTTCACAGCAATTTAAATCAATTTCTGGGCCTAATGCAAACCATAAAGTAATTGTGATTTGATAGTTTATATAGCATTTCTTTAAGGCCATGGCTTACCAGGGAGAGGGAATCTACATCTATCAGACTAAATAATAGTAAACTTAGATCAACAAATTCAGAGTCCTTGAACATACCACTTAAAATTTCATTAAAGTACATTCAAGGAGTCTTCAATGAATGTTGACTTTCTTTGAGGGATAGTTACCTCAGCTGACATTCCTCCTGTGATACTTCTGTGAAATACATCTGAGCTCTTCCAGTTCCTCATAAAAATATTTTTCTATGGTGCCCTTGCCCAGGTTTGTATTTTTAGTCCCAATTCGCTTTTCCCTTCTGCCCCATTCTGCTCCTTGGAGATCATTTCAATCCCAGGATGTCCTACTTTTCCCTCAAACTCCACAGGCACAGCGAAGAACTGATCATTTTATTCTTTATCTGGGAGTTTTCTGAAGGATAGAATTGCCTCCTCTCACCTTGTAGAACAAGAGAATGAAATTTATACTTTACAAAGTTTGATTTCCCTCAGAAGTAAATGAGGCAAGGACTACCTGCCTCGAAGTGTCTTGAGGGTTCTGTCGACCAATATAACTAAAGGGATTGCTTGACACACAGTAATTGTGATTATTGGCTGAATGGAGTGAAGCTACATCAGTGAAAACCCTTTGGGGAAATGTAGTACGAGGATTTGCTGTTCTGAAATTCTGCCTGCAGTACAAGGAGCCATCTGCCACACTGAAGTCTCTAAAACCAACAGCCAATTTTACTCAACTTGGAATGGGAATCACAAGGTTTGGACGCAAAACAGCTGATATCTAGGAAACCTTCAGTTCCTTCACAAGAGATCAGAAGAACCTAAACAGGAAATGAGGTCTTTCTACAATCCTGTGTGCCCATTTCTGGGATTTAAAATACTCTTAATCTCTTGCCTCTTGTCTCTATGACTGGCATCCAGGTACTGATCTGTCCTTCAGCTCCCATGGTGAAAAGTGAAGCTTACGTAGTCACCATAAACTGAAAGGACATCAGGTTTCAGAAGCTCCTTCCCCTTGTGAAAAGGTCATTAGATGTTACTGCTTCGTAGCTACCACTAGATGGTACTAGCTAGCTGCTTGTCATTTTTGTTTTGCGTTGTGTTTTGTTTACTGCATCTAAGCATTAAACCCAAAAAACTGATTACAATAATACACTGTACAGATGTACGGTTCAGGGAAACCTTGGACAGTCATCAGAATGCAACAAAGATGACATTTCTTCCATGTGTTAGCACTTTTCCTATAAACCTTCATCTATATAAAGTCCTTCTTTGCTCTCCCCTGGATAATGGAAATACCATATTTAGAAAGACTACAAATGATTTATACCACCTTTGTCCACGTATCTGGGAACCTCAGGAAGGCCTGGAGTGATGTGTGCTGCAATGACTCATGCATGCAAGCAGCTGGAGGGAAGAGGAGCTCACATCCTGCTGCCTGTCTGCTTAGGATACCTCCGCCCTCTCATGTCAGGTTCCAGCGGATTGCTAGTGCTTTAGATTGTCTATCCAGAACAAGCATCATTGTTATCTTTTCTAGAAGCAAGATGACACTGGTTATTGGCATAAATCTTTGGAGGTACTAGAGGAGACTAGGTAGTGTGACCATACATCTCACCACTTTCTTCACATTGTCAGACATTAGATGTCTTTAAAGCTGTCATTTGCCTGGGATGGATGTTGCTTTGATTTGACTATGTTCCCTCAAAATTTATCTCGGGCCATATGTCAGTGACAGTTGGAGGTGATGCCTGTAGGAAGTAATGGAGATTAGATTATGTCATGAAAGTGGGGCTCCCATAATGACATAAGTAGTTTTTTCTTTTTTTTACAGTACTGGAATTAGAATCAAGGTTTTTTTCACAGAGCTACATCCAAACCTTTTAATATAGCTTTTCATTTTGACACAATATCTTACTAACTCACTGGTTGCCCAGGGTGGCCTTGAACTCCCAGCTCTCCTACTTCAACCTCTCAGAGAGCTGGGATTGTAGGTATGTGCCATCACACTAGGATCCTTAATGGCATCAAAAGAAAGGAAGACAGACCCAAGATGGTGCACTATCTGTCCCACCGTGAGATAGCTTCTGCCATGTGCTGCACTAGGGATACCCTAATCAGCTGCGGCTTTATGCTTCTCAAATTCCTCCCAACAAAATTCCAAGCTGAGTAAATTTCTATTCTTTATCAGTTTCTCAGTGTCCAATGTGCAATAGCAACAGAAACAGACTAAGACACATGGGCTATAAAGATCCTACGATTCAACTCTATAATCTAGAGTTAGGCTAAGAAAATAATGTTGGGAGAATTAAGGCAACTAAGGTTAATCAAGAGTAATTATTCAGCTATGGATACTGTGAGAAACTAAAAGAATATCAGAATTCATGAAAAATCCTCATTAAACTGAAGTAAAGTGATACAGATCTAATTTTAATTCAAGCATAAGGTCTATTTAACCATAGGGATCTAGAATACTGATTAATATGTCTGAGCCTCAGTATCTTTATCTGGAAAAAAAAAGCATTGCAAAGAAAAAACACCTTTTTCCAGGGTAATGGAAAAGATGGAAAAAAATAAAAAGTAAGTTCTAAGAAATTCAATAAGAACCTCTTCCTAGCTATAAAAAAAAGGTGACCACCCCAAATCCTATGTCTCTGCTTAGGCTGGAGGCTCAGCTCCCACAATTTTGTCCCCAGTTCCTGAAATTCAGAAGAGGTGCAGAGAAAATGAATGCTAAACCTTCGCCTTGACTCCTCATGCTAAAGCAGTGACTTCCATGCCTCCTATTAATATGTCTGTCCCTTGACCTTGAGGATAGACGCCTTCAAGTCTCAGGGGAGGTAACCAGCCTTGAGGCAGCTGCACATTTGCATCCAGCATCTCAAGGAAACAGTTCACTTTATCAAATAATATTTTTATTTTGAATAAGCAGTTGATGAAATTATAGTAAAATTATCAGGTTTTAACATAAAAGTGTTGCTTTAAGACACACAGCTTAACATTAAGCTAACATTGAAAAGCTACAATTTTTAATCTTTCTTATCTCAATTGAAGGTAAATAAACTGACATTACCAGCTTATTCCACAAAATTAATTAGTACAGAAGTGCAATATGATATTAAGCAAACTTACAGAAAAAAGCATATTTATTCTCTCCATGTACAGAGAATAAAAGATCTAATAAAGCAACAATTTGAGTTGGTTATAAAAATATGAAGGAGAAGATTCATGAAATTTTATTTTCTTCAGAAAATGGCCTTGAGGAGTGACTTTGTTACCATCTATAAAGCAAGCAGCTGGATTGAGCTGAGTTCATGTCGGAATAGGAGTTGAAAAGTCTCTGGGTAGACATTAAAATTTGGCAGGCCTTGGGTCACTAGGAGAGCTCAGCAGATAAAGTGCCTGCTTAGGCAAGTATAGGGACCAGGAATTGGTCCCCAGCACCACCTGCCATGCTGACCCCACCCCAAGAGTACTGACCACTGAATCTGGTCGTGGTAGCACACACCTGTAATCCCAGTACTGGAGAGGTTGAAAACAGAAGGAACATTACAAGTCCAAGCTGTGTAGTGAGACCCTATACAAAACGGATAAAAAAAAAAAAAAGAAAAGAAAAAGAAGAAAATTTGGCAGCCCTCAAACCCAGGAGCCGCAGCAAATACAAGAGACAACATCTCTGAACCACTGTGTCTGTTCTGTGACTTTTAAAGGGCTCAGAATCACTGGACTAATTAACAACCATGAAAAATTCCCAAGTGAGAAAGAACATTGGTGGATTTGGTAGTAAATGGCCTATGCATTGCGTTGGCAATGATTCCAATGCTACTATGTAAAACATAGAGCTCTATGTAAAACATGGCTAGGATAGATTAATGATGTCTGCAGTGGAACAGCAGGCAAGAGAAAATGGATTGAAGTCTCCTCCATGCAACTGTAGTAGCTCATTATTAGCAAGATGTCTTTATAGTCATCTATTTTGATAGTCACATCTTTTAATAGTCATTTGCTTATGTGAGAAGGTTTCATCCTTGTAACTCCAACACCTGACAGAGAAATGATGGCAAGATGGCAAAGGGAAGCATCAGAAAATTCTCTAACTAGAGAACAATTTCAATGACAGAATCTGTCTGATCTAACCTAGCTTGGAAGTGTGAAGTCTACTGAAGGCTTTTAACTTCCAAGGGAAGGATTGAGCAGTGACTTAAGATTAAGTTTAGTTAATCTTACTACTTGATGCAGCTGTGGCTATTCAACCCATCCTCAGGTCACAGCAGGCACTCACATGCATGTTCCTGACAGTAAAAAGGACACTGTCACACAGTATTGGGAGTCTATACTCTGGTCCCTGAATGAAATTTCCAATGACAGAAGTGCAGACAGAGGTGAGTAGAGTATTGTTCTACCTCCTCCTGTTGTTTCAACCTCCTTATCTGGCTAAAGCAACTTCAGTGGCTATAAATAGATAGCACTGTCCAACTTTTTATTTTGTATCATTTTGAGAACAAACATTAAAAGTTTGCTTGTTCAAAAGTAACCTCATATATGGAAGAAACTAGGTCATCATATATGCCAGATGAAGGCATAGATTCAGGAAGGACCTAAGAAAACCTTAAGCTTATACCTCAGGCTTATTGTCAGCACAGAGGCAGCCTAAACAATAAATACGCCCCACATACACACAAACAAGAAGACAAAAAAGAAAGAAATAGCAAACTTGGTAAGGAGCAGGATGTGCTTTCCAGCGTCAATACATTGTTAGATACAAATGTCCACTTTTCAAGAAAGAAACCACATACAATACAAAGAAACTGAAAAGTATTGTCCATTCAAAGGGAACAAAATACATAATTATCCTTCAGAAAAGGTTATCCTTCAAAAAAGACCTAAGAGAAGACCTGCTAGCCCAAGATTTTAACATAGCCATCTCAAAGATGTTCAAATGATTGAAGGAAGATGTGGTGACAGTCAAGATGAATGAACAAAATGGAAATACTGACAAAGAGATAGGCAACTCAAAAGAAAACTAAAATGAAATTCTAGATCTGAAAAATTTGCTAATGGGATTTAAAAATAGATGTGATTAGGCAGAAGGAATAATCATTAAACTTGAATATACAATCATGAAAATTATCATATTTGAGGAACAGAGAGAAAAATTAAGAAAAATAAACAAAGGTAGAGGAAACTATGAGCAACCATCAAGTAAATGAAGGTATGCATCATGGAAATGCAAAAAGAGAGAGCAAAAGTAACAGATTGTTTAAAGAAACAATTTGCAAAGCTTCCCAAGTGTGGTGAAACATGTAAATATAAACATCGAAGACACTCAGTGAACTTTAAGCAGGATAAAGGCAAAGAAATACACACTGATGCATTGTAACTAAAGTGTGGGGGAAAAGGCAAAATATTAAAAGCAGAGAGACACACAGACAGATAGAAAGAGATACAGACAGAGATGGAGGGGGGAGGGAGAAAGAGAGAGAGAATTCATTGGTAGCATCCAAGGAATCTTCAATAATATTACCAACAGATTTCATATCAGAAACTTCAGGGCAAAATGCAAACATATTCAAAGAAATAAATAAGAAAATAGAAAAGCTACCAAACAAAACTCTGATATGCAATTGACTCAGTCTTTTAAAAGTGAGAGAGATTTAAGACATTTTCAGTCTGACTGTGCCCCCATACATTTATGTGTAGGGCTTCAATCCCCAGTGCAATTGTGTTGATGACTGAGAACTTCGACAGGCAAGTCTATCATGAGTGCTTTGCTCTCTTGAATGAATAGATATCATACATGTGGGAAAAGTAGGTTCTTGAGAAACAGATGAATTTGCCTTACATCTACACACACACACACATACACACCCCTCTTGCACATATGATCTCTTTTCTTTGCTTTAGACTTCTGCCACCAGATAATACAACAAGAAAACTCCTGTAAGACACTCAGAATCTTTCACCTGGGACATCCTAGTTTCTTTGCATAACAAATCAGTGTCAGTTCTTGTGTGTGTGTGTGTGTGTGTGTGTGTGTGTGTGTGTGCGTGCGCGCATGCACATGTGCAAGCATGTGCATGTATTTTTTAGGGAAGGATGTCAGGGTCTCACTACTAGATCAGACTTGTAGTGATCCGTCTATTTACACCCTCCCAAGAGCTGGGATTATAGGCATGCACCATCACCCCCAATCTCAATTGCCATCTCAGCATGCCCCAGGGGCAGGGCCAGGAGGCCCCTGCACCTGCTTGTAGGCACTGTAATCCACTGAGCTATTTGGGTGACCCTCAGTCTCAATTCCTTACAAACTACCCAGTTTCAGTATTCTGTTATGCCAGCACAAAATGGATTGAGATGCAGATAAACAGAACCTGAGGAAAGTTGTTATAATTATGCTTAACCCCAAGATACACTGGAAGAATTCCTTGAGTTAGAAACAAAAGACAATAATAATAGTTTAAAGACTATGAAAAATAAAATAAACATCTCAGAAAAGATATATACATAAGCAATTGTAAGAGTATTAAGATAATGATAGTGTGTTACTTTACTCTGTGTTTTCTACATGAGAGATACATTTAAATAATAGTCTACAGACTAATATTGCATCTTTGGTTTATAACTCCACATTCTGTTTTCTGCAGTGATGAATGAGTTTAAATTTATTAGCTTATTTGCAGGATATGTACATATAAAACATAACATTGTAGCATGTACAACTCAAAGTTCTGGAAACAAAACTATAAAGGAGCAGTTTTTATGCAATAGAAGCTAATATGGCAATCTCAAATTAGTGTTATTTTAGGTTTTTAATGTAACTCTTATGGTAACCACACAAAAAAAGTAGTTAATGAAGCCAGATGTCATGGTTTATGTCAACAATCCAAGATATGTGAAGGCTGAGGCAGGAGGGTCACAGATTCAAAGATACCTGGGACAATTAGGAAAACCCTATCTCAAAATAAAATAAAAAGAGATGATGAGGGAGCTTAGTGAAACAGCATAACTAAATTTGATCCTCAGTACTATCTTTTAAAAATTTTAAATATGCATGAAATGAATGTGAATGTAAAATGCTTACTACAAGTTTAACAGAAAAAAAATACAATGGCACAGGAAATGGGGGACAGAAAAGTAATAAATCATGTAGAAAATAAATAATTAAATGACAAGAGTCAGTCATTCTCTGTCAGTAATTGTTCTAAATTTAAATGAGTTAAACTTTCTACTGTAAAGACAAAGATTCACAGAACAGATTTTAAAATGGATCCAACCATACACTGTCTAGAAGACAATCATCTTGGGCTCAATAGTACAGATGGGTTAAAAGTAAAGGAATAAAAGTTTGCCATAAAATTTGAAGCCAAAAATAAATAAATAAATAAATAAATAAATAAATAAACAAACAAACTGGGGTAGCTATACCAATATAATACATATATTAAATAAAAAATTTATGAGACAAAAATCTTATACATTAGTAAAAGATCTATTCCAGCAAGATACTATAGCAGCAAGGTGCAATATTTATTGGGAGGTAATGCAGGATGAGGGTTGTGACAAGAGAAGCAGCCAAGAAAGCAGCAAAACCTCATTAATCTAGAGTTTATGAGCTTGACTCTACAATTCTCTTTATTTTTATAACATTTCACTTCTTTACAGTGCCACATATAGAATGCCTCTCAAAACTATCCACCTGAAAAGAACTGGCAAAGCATACAGGATGGGGAAACGCAAAGAGAATGCTGGGAAACTCTGCTCCTCCATTCACTGGGAATTTTCCAAAAGGAAGGCCAGTTTCAGGACCTGAAAGGAGACTTCAGAGAAGAAACAAATAAGCTGAGCGCAGCTTCTAAGGTAGGAGGTTGGCACTTCTGAATTCAGAGTGTATCTCAGAGGTTTCAGTGGTAAGTAGAAACAGCAAAATGAACCAATAATTTGAAGACAAACTAATTTAATACTGGACAGGCACAGACAGGGAATTATTGGTCACTCAAAAACTCAGGCCCTGAGGGCCCAGGGAGAGAGATTTTTAAGGAATTGTATAAGGGAGGTACAGGAGTAGAGTACCTGGCTATTTTTGGTCTTTTTACTATTTTGTTTTTTGGTACCGGGAATCGAACTCTGGGCCTTGCGCTTGCTAGGCAGGCGCTGTGCCACTCAGCTACATCCCCGGCCCTACCTGGCTATTTTTTATTGGTTTTTGCAATATGTATCATAGGGATCAGCTATGTGTCACAATGACCAGCTGTTTCTAAGGAACAGAAGCAACAGAAACTGCAACCGAACTGTCACCTGGGCAACGAAAGTATTCCAGGAGCGGGAGGTTCTGTTACCTAGTGAGGCACCTATAGGCAATTGCCAAGCAGTAGTAAATCCAGCAGTAAAACTCTCTATAGGTCACTAGGAACCCAAGACAGGGCACTTATCTCAGTTTGGGATTAGGAATACAACAGGATGTTGAAAAATTGGGGGGGAGTGTTATTTTTGTTTCTGAGACAGGGTTTCACTGCACAGTTCAGACTGGCTTGAAACCCGCTTTGAAGTCCAGACCATGAGTTCAAGGGTCACTTTGAGCCTCACATTTGCAGCAGTCCTGATGTGCCTGACTCTCACGTGTTGGGATTACAGGCAAGTGCCACCACACACCGAGGAACAGGGAAAGGCACTTCAGCAGAGAAGTGCATTTCAGAATCAAAGTCACTGAGGCAAACACCAGCTTTGTCTGTATATGAATCCGAGTGGGCTTGTGTCTATGTGTATTTTAAAGATACCTGAAAGCAGTTTTTAGAAAAAAAATGTCCTACTAAGAAAACAACAGAAGATAAGATTAAAGATGCAGGAAGGTGTCGTGTGCACCAACTGCCGAATTTAAGGAACAGTGTTCTATGTGCAGAGCACACTTGGCAGCTAAAGCATTATTAGGCAGAGACATAACCTGCATAGGACAAAGAGGGCAGCAGAGAGAGACAGAGCCATCTGCAGCCTCTGCAACTGTCTAGGCAGGAAAGAATATGGATTTGAGCCACTTTTTTTTTTAAAGTAAGGTATATTGAGATGCCATTTCAAAGTCAGGTTTATTGGCATATAACTCATTTTTAAGTATATAATTTGACAATATTTGACAAATGAATACAGGTAAGTAACTATTGCTATTATCAGCATAGAGAATATCAGTGTTATAAGTTGAACATTGTCCCCTTCATATGCGGAAGTGTATAGGAACCTAGAACATGACATGCCAACATACAACTCTTTGGCATGCACATTATTTTGAGCTGACAATTTTGAAAAGCAGCAGATGGAGTAAAGACAGAAGGCAAACTTTTCCATTTGAAAAGTCTCACCTTGTGGACCAGGAAGGGAAGGAGAGCTGCTAAAGAAAGCGAGTTGTCAATGGAGAAGCTACTGATTTGTATATGTGTAACTTTTCTACTTTTGTTTATCATACTTTCCTGGTCCCTTTCCTTTATAACTTGCTTCCCTGGCTCCAAAATAGTTTTCTTTTGTCTTAACCCAAGTTACTTTATAATCAAATTCCAACCACTGCTTCCAGTTACTTATGGAATTCTGTCATTTTATATGAGATATTATGTAAGAGATATACACATTAATAAGTTTCTGTTTTTCTCTTATATTCTTTTTATTGCAGAGCTCTAGCTAAGAACATCAAAAAGTACATATATATACATGTACAGAGAGAGAGATGCAACAAGATAGAGAGACCGAGCTGAGAAAATATCAGAAAAAGAAGAGAGATAGAGATGAGAGAGAGAGAGAGAGAGAGAGAGAGAGAAAGAGAGAGAGCATTCAATCCCTGTAGGAAACTGGTAGTTCTAAATTTAGAGCTCAAATCAGAAGACACAAATAGGTAATTATCAGTAGTGCTCTGCATGTGTCGCTGGGAAAGACCTATAGTTCCCCCTTCCCTTGTAAGTCCTATCTGTACCTCAGGATGTACTCATTTGACAATGAGGTCATTGGAGACGTAATTAGTTGAATTCATACTAGAGTAGAGTGAATGCCTAATCTAATATGACCAACTTCCTCATTAAAGAGAGGCCTTTCAGTACAGACACACACAGGGAGAACTTCATGCAATGAGGAGCGACAAGCTCAGGGTGACACGTCATCTGCAGTGCCAGGAATAGAAAACATCGCAGCAGGCCCCCAGAAGCAGAGGCAGGGGGGTGGGACAGTCTGCCTCACAGCTTTCAGGAGGAGCCAACTCTACCAACGCCTTGATATGTGTGAGCTTCTAGGCTCCAAAACTGTGTGACTACAGATTTCAGGTCCTTGAGCCGGTCAACATGTGATTTTGTTTTTAGTGGCCCTGATAATATAATACAATTTCCAGTCCTCAAAGTTCTTTCTGTCTCTTTGTTGTCAAATCCCTGGCTACTTATGACACACACACACACACTCACACACACACAGAGACACACACACACACGAAACAGACTAATTTCTACCCTTATGTTTTTCTCTTTTTTAGGAAAAAACTGAAATAGAATCAAGCTGAATATAGTGATTTTGTGGTGCCTGGTTTCATCTACTTAGTGTAGACCTAGTTACTAAATATGGTAGCAGCTTTTTTCCTACCTCTTCATTTAGATGTGTCAGTTTGTTGATTCATTAACCATCAGGTAGACATTTGAAATTTTATAGCTTAGGGGTTTATGAGTAAAGCTGATATTAATATTTATATATAGTTGTCTACCTATTTAAAATTATGATACTTAAAATCAGTGATATTTAAAAATTACCTTTTCTCTTGGTTCTGTGTTCCAAGTCATGGAGACTTGTGCTTGCTATTGTTTGCATTTTAAGGGTCCCTCAGAAGCCCGTGAAATAGTCTTGATTCCCATCTTGGTGACACTGGGCTAATGTCGAAAGAGAGCCAAGAGGGAGGTTTGTAGGTGAGAAGGCACAAAACCTCCAAGCAGGCCAGGAGCCCCCAGGCCTCTCCTCTCGTTCTGGTTCGGTTGCCACACACTCCCGCCACAACCACACACCCAGAACAATGGGCCGATTATAGCCTGGCACTTTAATATCTTAGGCCAAAAGAAATCTTTTCTCTTTATAAGGTGACTATCCCAGACATTTGTCATAATAACAGAAAGCTAACGCAGTGCTCGTGTCAGCTGCCACAATCTACAAAGTCTCAGCACGGTGCAGGAAGACCGGCTCAGTGGTTTTATCTGGACATGACACAAAAAGCGCCCCTTCTCCTTTGATACTTCATTCAGCTTCACATGCCGCTTACTGATGTGATGCACATCTTAATTTCAGTCATCTGTGAGAAATTACATTTGTTGCAAAATGGCAGGGAGAAAAGATCAAATCTTTTTTGGATTTAAACTTAGAATGAAATGGGACTTTTGTTTAAATTCAATAGAAGCGGTTAACAAAGAGGTACAGACTTTAAGGGTATTTCATTGAAATTACCCATAATTCTATTCTGAGTGATTCATTGTAGAACTGTAGAATTTAAATGAGTCGTATTCACCCAGTGCTTAAATTAATCCCTATTGTAAATGAAGTACTTAGGGAAATTGCATTAACTCTTTAACATCTATGTAAATTCTCCCAAATTTAAGGTTGTACCTTTTGCATGCAGACTTCCCCTGTGGTTCTTGCCTCAATTAATTCTCTTATAAGCAGTCTTTATGTATTTTTATTTAAGATATATGAATCTTTAATGTATTTTATGTTTCTTTGTATATTACTTTAGTATAAAATTTAATCTCCAAAAGGGTAACAGCCATAGTCAGAGAGCATTAGAACAAAAAAGGACCTTAAAGAGATTAATCTAACATTCATCATTAAACAATTGTTAAGTAACTGTCTTTGTTCAGTCACTTCCATATGCCAAGCACTGTGCTGCACAATTTATTTATATTCAATCAAACCAATATTACAACCTTACGGCAAATTAAAGTGATACAGTATAATGATCAAAAGATAGAATTTAAAATCAGACAGAAGTGAATTTTAATTTTGGGCTCAGTCATTGTTTGCTTGATCTTAGACAAGTGTGATATCTTAAAGCATTTTTATTTGTTAAGTAACACAAGCATAACAATATCTATTACTGAAAGGACAAATGAAATAACATATGCAAAAAAGCACTTCAGGGCCCAGCGGGATGGCTTAGTGGTCTAAAGCCCCTGCTTGGGAAAGCTTGGGCGGCTTCAGGGACCTTGGTTCAATCCCCTGGCACCACATGCTGTGCCAGCCCTGCGCTCGGGGAGGGCTGAGCTGGCCATAAAAATGAGTGAATAAACAAAGGTTCTGAAACAAGAAAAAAAAATAAAATAAAATAAAAAGTTCTTTAAAAAATAAAAAAGCACTTAATAATTATAGTGCTATTTTGTGTAGAGGATAAATTGGAGGATAAATTTGTTCAAGATCACGGGTAAATAGCAGACAGTGACAAGTCAAAGGATAGCCACTGACATCTGACCTCAAAACTATCCCCATCTTACATTTCTTTTCTCACCCCTGCAGTACCTGCCATACCTAAGTACTCATGTAAATCAGCTTAGGTCAGAAAGAACTAATGCCAGTCATCAGAAAGGGCTTCTTCAGCCCACAAAACTTTCTTGGTAAAACTGGCTTAAGCATTCAACTCTATATCCCAGGGAGACCATGTTACATTAAGATGTCCAAGAAGTCCTGCAAGATCCATGCTGTTCCCTTTGCCTTCTCTGCTCCTGGTCTCTGTTCTCATGTGCACTGCCTTGATCTCTTACATATGAACAAAAAGCAGAGATCGAGTTTCTTCATGGTCTTTGTTAAATAAAATGTAAGGAACTACATAACCCTAGAGTTGAATGAAGGTTAATTTAAACTGAAACTATTTCCATTTTGGATGCAGAAAGAAGGCTTGTTGGGATCTTTCTTTCTTAAAAGAGTCAGTGCAGAGATTTCCAGCAGAGAGATGGTCAAAAATATTCCTCAAGGGAGCCTCACTCTCACTATGGGAGCCAACCATTCACAAGGGCAAGAAACTGCATGGACAAAGATTATCACGCACTGTCACAACTTCCTTGGTTCTCCTAAAAACCCATTTGTTTTTCCCAAAACGCATTTGTTACATACACTATAGGAGATAATTTCAACTCTTTGCCTTTTTCTTATTAAATTGGTATGTAGGGCCAGCCAGATAGCTCAGTGGACTAAAGTGACTGCTTAGGTAGAGCACAGAGACCAGGGTTTGATCACTGACACCACAGGCCTTGCGGCCCCTCCCCCAGGGCAGGCTGAGAAGGTAATTGACACTGGGCTTGGGGGTGTGCACCTGTAAACGCAGTGCTTGCGAGGCTGAAAGACATGAGGATTGCTATGAGCACAATGTATGTAGTGAGATCCTGTAGGCCCTGTACTTAAATAAATAAGTAAATAGATAAATAAATAAATAAATAAATGGAATATCTATCCCTTGTCTCTTATGTCTTGGGAGGATTTTCATCTAAAATCTCTTGCATGCATAATAATCTTTTCTTCTATTAATCTGTAAATTATCAACCAAATTGTTCAGGAGAAGAGTTTTTCTTCCTCTTAGTGGGGGTTTCATTTGTCCTTGCACGTATATGTGAAGAACATTTTCTTGGATGAGAGCTACAAAGTCGTACGGAAAGCTGGTTCATGTTTTAGCACTGACTTATAAGTCATAGCATCCTGAGGCACAGACCAGGGCATGGTGGGCTGCCTGGAAAACAGGAAGTAACCTGATGCAGAGCAGAACTTGAACCATAACATGTGACCTGCTGGTCATGATTGTTAGAATGTGTGGGCAGAGCAACTCCACCTGGACCAGATCTTAGGGGACATAAAAGATGCCAGCTTCTGAGTTCACAGCCACTGTGATCTTCCTCTTCTGCTGTATTCCTGGTTCTGGGGCAGCCCATGCTGTGTGCTGAACGTAGCTTCCTTTTCTTGATTCCTGTGCTTTCTCTTTCTCTTTCCTTCTCCCTCTACTCTTAATAAAAGTGGTGATTTCTTGTTTATCAGTTGTCCTGACCCATTTGCATGGGACAGAAAGAACCTAAAAGTACCAGATATCATGCCATCCACAAAAACATTGTCCTAATTCCTACATGCAAATTTCCTCAACCAAGACATCAAAAATTCCAGCAGACAAAATTCTTCATTGTAAAGAATTTTGTTAAAATGCTCCATTATCTTCATCAATAGTAACCATGGTTATAAATAATGTGTTCTGCTAAGTTTGTGTACAGTTGTCTGGGATGCTTATAGCAAAGTGCTGCAGCCTATTCATTTGCACTGTGTTCTTACTGTTCTCTGCTTACCATGGCATAAGTAGCTCATTAAGAACCAAAAAGATGACATCATTCTTATATGTAGCTTACTTGATTTTGTGACAGGTTGTATATTATGGAGGTATTTTCATACCTAATAATTTGTGAAGAGCTTTATGAACCCCTTTCAGAAAGGGGTTCCCTTGCCATCACCCAAGTGAGGATGGCAATAATTTTCCCAGCCTGACTTTGACACTCTAGTCTGTCTTTGCATTTACCACTTGGACCTGAGATAGCGCATCTCTCACCTAAACTGCTCTAATAGCCTCATTACTGGCTTCTATGTTTATAGGTAGCAGCTATTCATTTTTTATAATTGTAAGCCAGATGTGCAACCACACTGTTCTTAGAATATGAACTCTTCACTATGGACATCATACTCGCGGTCTGTATACCCTATCATTCTATTTCATCTGCTCAGTTCTTTCTCATACACACCTGTGTTTTCATACAGGCTAATCCTTCTGCTAAAAATGCTGCTCCCTTGGAACACATAACTTTTCCTTCCTTGTCAAGTCTAAAATCTAATAGCACTCCCTTCCAGAGAACTAGCCCCATTACGTACCTCTTATGCCAGTCTTATTTCCTCCAAAGCCCTCTCTATAACTGAAAGAATCACGTAATTAATTTGAGCAGTTATTGTCAAAATTTCCACTAGAATATAAACTCCTTGAAATCAGGTAACTGGTCTGTTTTACTAATTACTGTACTCCTAGTTCCTGAGAACTTACTCAGAGAATGTAAATGGTACTCAGTAAGCAACTACAGAGTTAAGAAATGGATGTTCTGTCATCTCCATTCCTACAGCTCTCTAACTGTCTTCCCTTGGTTGTGGGCTCGTGCATCAACTATGTGTTCCTTTAGCAACACACAGCAGGGACTTTCCTATCTACTGTCTTCAGTGTCAGTATTCTTATTTTTCTATCTTCTTTGAAGATACCTACTTACTATTGCATGACAAAAGAAGGATATAAAAAGCAAAGAAAACTCACTAGGTATCATGCAAGGGTCTCTGTGATCTAGTCCCTACCTACTTCTTAAAGTTGTTGTTTATCATTCTGTTCCCATCAGTTCATTCATTGTAATTGAGTGAAGTTGGGCATCTTCCATCTGATTAATAAGTAAAGTAAAAACCAAAGAGATTAATGTTTCTAGCCACAGAAATTTCATTCTCTTTAACATATACTGTTTTCCTGATTTTCATGTTCTACACTTCAAGACCCGCCTTCTTCTTTATAAAACCACCACCTTCCTTTAAATCTCAGTCTCTCGGACTATTTCTAATTTCTCCCTAGTTTTATATCCTAACCTGCAATTTAAACCTCTTCCCTATGGGATGCCCAAAGGGCATCTCTGATTGTGACTAGATCACAGAACCAACCTGAGAAGCACTTGACTAAGACTTTTTGGCCATATGCATCTAGTCAGCTTCCCTACTGATTTAATTTCATTGATTCAAACTCCACCTGCTGAATTAATAATAAACAATATGAATAACCTGGTTCCTAACGGCACCCTCTTGGTCTGAAAGTGTTAATGTGGCTTGTAAATTGGCCACAGAGGAACAACTGTGAATTGTGGTGCTGTTCACATGGACATTAGGGATTCTAGGAAGTGTTTGGATCTACAAACAAATGAGATTCCTGCTAAGTAAGCCATCTGGGATTGTCCCCAGGAAGCATCTAAAAGTCAGGAGAATCTCTTGATAAAACAATCTCCATGTTTCTAGCAGCAGCTGCTAGCCTCCTATCAGGTGATCTCCAGGGCACCCCAGATAATGCACACCACAGACTGACAAACTGCAATGTTAGCAGAACAAGCAATTCTTTCCAAGACAACTGCCTTTTTTCTTGTCATACACCCTCTGACTTCTTCCTTACACTGGTATTTCTATGGCAACAAATCCTTCTTTATTACTTAATGACTCCCGACACTTGATGATTCAGCTGCATCCTCTTATTCCTCCTACTCACTCCAAAACAGTAGGAAAATCTGTTAGGCAACCTGACCCAAAACACCTGGTGATACCAAATTCTTTCAGTTCTACTACCTGCCATTTCTTGCAAGAGGAACAATATGAATTTCATCTGTTGATAAAAGACAAGTCCTGGGACTAGATGGTAGAGCAATCCTGTCTCAATCTAGATACTGATGTAGGACCTTAGTTTGATAATCTACATTATGACAAATATTTGGAATTCTACTTGTAGGTCAAACTTGCATAATTAAAGGATTATCAAGGATCACTGGAATCATACAGATAATTTTAGAGAAAATCTTGTGTCTAGTGATGCAGAATAATTACAACATTCCTGAATTTCTCTGTATTTATGAAAACAGACCATCCTATTCATGAAATATTCATTAAGGAACTAATACCACAGAACAGTTTCTTAAACCAAAAGAAATCAAAATAAAGCTTTAAAAAAGTAACACTTTTGCTACAAGGAAAGTCCTAACATTGTCAATTGGTTCTTCGGCAAAGTGCCAAGGCATGTTAGTGTAATGGAGAAAAAAGATGTGTGGGTTAATTATATGGGGGAACTTGACTGGGTTACAAATACTCGGATAGCTGGTAAAACATTTCTTGGTATAGCTTTTCAGGTACTTATAGAAGCAATTAGTATCTGTATCAGTAGAGTAAGTAAAATGATCTTTTACCCCAGTGTGAGCAGGCATAATTTCATCTATCAGGAAATGCCAGATAGAACGAAAGATGAAGAAAAACCAAATTCCCTCTCATAAAGCTTAGACAGCCATTTTTTCCTGTCCCTTGTTATCAGAAGTTCAAGTTCATGTATGTACCTTTGAATTCTGGAACTTATATCACTTCTCCAACCCTTAGGTTTCGAGTCTTAACCCTGAACTGAGACTTCCCCTGTCAGATCCCTTGGTTCTCATTGCCTTGGAGTCAGACTGAATTTTACCAGCCATCATGGGACATCTTGGCTGCCATAATCATATGACCCAATTTCCATAAAACCTTCCTCTTTTCATCTGTTAACTGCACATCCTATTCCTTCTATTTCCCTAGATAACCCTAATAGACACCAAGGGTCATGTTTATGTTTTGTTAAAACTACTTACGATAACAAACATCTTAGCAGAGACCTGCTCAAAGGAAAATTTTTTGTCACAGAAATACAGAATTTTACTTTATAAAACTAGGAGAGCTTTATACTTTAAGACTTCTTCCAGAAATTCAAAATAGCTGACTATCTTGTTGGTGAATAAAAATTACTATCAAATCAAGTATGTGGTATCACAAAAATCTCTTTTGCTAATATCATATATATATTCTCATGTATATATATATATGCTCTCATACCTATATATTCTCAAATAATGTGTCAGATAATGGGGTCATGTAGCTACATGACTGACAGCACTTAAGATTGCATGCCTGCTGATATCTTGTGTTAATGAAGTTTACCACAAAGAAAATACTTTGCAAAATTTCAATGAGCAACCAAATCTCAGCCATTGATATCAAGGAATGAATCCAAAGATTAAAATAGATATGTAAAAGCCAGCATATCAATGTATAGTTGATCTGAGTCTGTGTGTCCTTGAGTTCCTTATATCGTGGGTATGTGTTAGTGTATACATGTGTATATGTGAAAGGGGCAGTGTACGTGCATTGGGTAAAAGCAGCAGCCAGCAGTAGAAAGCAAAGGTACACAGTCAAGGAGAATATATCTCTATAAGTTCATCATTAAATTCAAAATAATACAGCACCTGAAGGGGATAGTATTAGAATGGCTAGGTTAATGCTTATAAGGTGGCTTAAAATTTTTAGACCAGGGGCCCGGCAGGATGGCTCAGTGGTCTAAAGCCCCTGCTTGGGAAAGCTTAAGCAGCTTCAGGGACCGTGGTTCAATCCCTGGCACGACATGCTGTGCCAGCCCTGCCCTCAGGGCAGGCTGAGCCGGCCATAAAAATAAATAAATAAACAAACAAAAGTTCTGAAACAGGAAAAAAAAATTCTTTAAAAAAAAAATTTTTTTTAGACCAGTATTTCATAACTGAGATTCTGTGAAAAAGTTAAGCCCCACAGGAAATTATTTGAGGGTTGGCCAAATAGCTCAGTGAATTATTTATTTATTTATTTATTTATTTATTTATTTATTTATTTATTTATTTGCTGAACCAGGGATTAAACTCAGGCCCTTGAGCTTGTCAGGCAAGTGCTTATTCTACTGAGCTATCTCCCCAGCCCTTCGCATTTATTTATTTGTGTATGTATGTATTTATTTGTTTGTTTGTTTTATTTATTTTTAGCTCAGCAGATTAAAGCTAATGCCAGAGGGCACAGGAGCCAGGGGTTTTGCAATTGAGACTGATAAAATTGGGTGTGGTGGTGTGTGCCTGTAATCCCAGCTCTTGGAAGGCTGTGAACAGGAGATCACTGAGTCTGATCTAGTAGTGAGATTCTGAACGCCCTGTAGACCCTTCCCTAAAACACATGCACATGCCAAAGAAAAAAATTTAAGTATTTTTAGTTTTTAATATTTTTATTTTTTAAAGAATGCAAAATGGTTAAAAAAATAGAAATGATACCAAATTTCATTAAATGCATTAATAGGAATTTGACAATGGTTGTTGTATTGCTAATGTTACCTTAAATTAGTTGTTTAGGTTACCATCTGCAAATTTTGGTTTAAAAAGAGTTATAAGAAATTAAAAAAAGAAAAAGTTTAAAAATATTTTAAAGTAGTAACTGGTCATTCAATAGACCTGCAGAAATCAGCAGTACAACCATCCAAACTATCCTGCATGTATACATAATAATATATTTTTCTCTTGTCTTTTGGCCTTCAAGATTTTCCTTCCCATTGAACAGATTTTTTCCCTTTTGCAGTATCTATTGTATGTTTCAAATATTATTTACTCTTTCAGGTTCTCATATTAGCAGTAGAATTCAATGTTTGCACATGCAAGTATGATTTATTTCACTTAGTAGCACAGTCTCTAATTGCATGCATTTACACAGAATTTTCAAATGTATCCTTTTTATAGCTTAATAATATACTATTGTGTAAAAATACAACTTTTTTATCCCTACCTCAGTTAATGGATATTTAGTTTGCTTCCAGGATTTAGCTGTTACAAATCATACTGCTATAAACATGGTGGCACATAAATCACTGTGGTATACTGATTACAGTTCTTTTGGAGAAATAACTGGGAGGAGAATACCTGGATTGAATGGAACCTCCAATCTAGCTTTTTGAGGCATCTCCACACTGAGTGTGGACAGCAACCGTGGTTATTCCTGTCTGCACTCCAACCAACAGTAGAGAAGTGCTCCTTTTCCCCCACAGCCTCTCCAGCATTAGTTATTGGTTGACTCCTTGATGATAACCATTCTTTCTGACGTAAGATGGTGTCTCTTGTCTCGGCACTGTGATAATTTGCAGCTCTTGAATGACCAATGGTGAACACTTTTTTCATATATTTATTTTTCTTTTGTATTTTTTCATTTATAAAGTATATGCTCATCTCTGATACCAATTTTTGCATTGGGTCTTTGAATTCTGGAGGCCTGATATTTTAAATTTCTTCATATTTTCCAGAGAGGAGTCCTTTGTCTGAGGGACACTCAACAATAATTTTCCCCTAATTTTTGGATTTTATGTTGGTGATGTCTTTAGAAATACTGACACTTTAAAAAAGATGGGATCCTAATTGATTCTTTGAAATATTTCACATGTAGTTTGGTTTTGTTCATAAAATGTCTACAGATCCCTATGTCTTTAAGATTTCTACCTACATACTCCTCCAGAAGAATTAGTCTTTCAGTATTAATATTTAAGTATTTCATCCATTCTGACTATACTTTTGTGCATGTTGATAAGACAGGATTCTAATTTTGGCCTTCAGCTTGTGGAAAACCAGTTTTTCCAGCACCATTTGTTAAAAAAGGTTATCTTTCTTCCAGTGAACATATTCAGCCCTTTAGTCAAAAATAAGATGGCCGAGTGTGCTTGTAGTCATGTCTGCATCTTGTAATCTGTTCCTTTTGTCTTCAGGTCTGTTTTTTTCCCCCCTACACCATGCTGATTTTATCATAGCAGTTCGTAGCATAATTTCAAGTCAGGGATTGTGATGCCTCCTGTCTTTTCTTTGTTTTCCAGGATTGTTTTTGCTATTCAAGGTCTCTTCTGGTTCCAGATGAATTTTAGGAATGTTTTCTCTAGGTCTACAAGGTATAGTAATGATATTTTAATTGAGATTGCAGTGAATCTGTATGACAGTTTTGGGAGTGTGACCATTTTCACATGCTTGTCTTCTTACCCAGGAGCAAGGACTATCTTTCCATTTTCTGAAATCCTCTTTGATCTCTTTATTCATAGTATTACACTTTTCACTGTATAAATCTCTTACTTCCTTTGTATGATAAATTCCTATGTATTTCTTTTTGAGGCATTTTATTATGAAAGGTACCGTTTCCCTAATTTCTCTCTCTCTGTGTTAACTGTTTATATGTGGAAATGTTATTGATTTTCGAACATGGACTTTGTATCCTGCTATGCTACTGAGCAAAAGAAGCAAGAAAAGAGAAGTTATGTCCTGCACACAGGATGGGCCACTGCAGAACCAAGAGCACAGTAAAACAGGAAGATCCCAGTGGCAGTGAACTCACAACCTGACATCCTTTTATGCCCTCTTAGGGGTCAAGGCGGAGTTGCTCTGCCCACACATCCTGACCACAATGACCAGCAGGTCACATCTTATGGCTCACGTTCCATTCTGCATCAGGTTACTTCCTGTTTTCCAGCCAGCCTGTCATGCTCTAATCTGTGCCTCAGGATGCCATGACTTATATCTAAGTCAGCTGTATAACAAGAGTCAGCTCTCCCTCTGAGTTCATAGCTCTTACCTCAAGGAAAGTCTTCTTCACATATATGTGCGAGGACACATGAAACTTCCATTTGGAAGAAAGTTTTTCTTGAACAATTTAGTTGATAACATACAAATTAATGGAAGAAAAGATTATTATGCATATAAAGGTTTTAGACAAAGACACTCCCTGAAACACAAGAGAGAAGGGTTGATATCCGCATGTCAGCTTTTTTTCCTTTTCTTGGAAAGCTTTCTGCTACTACCTCTGCAAACAGTTTTTATATAATTGTGTTAACTCCAGCTGTTTCAGTAATACTTATTAGTCAAATTATTTTTCTTCACATCATCTTACAGCTGTTTTATTGTTATTTCCTGGTGCCTTGTTCTTTTTCGGAGATGTTTCCTTTCATGTTCACTAGCTGCAATGCTATCTTTGAAGTCTGAAAATCTATCTTCAGTTTCATTCAAGTGGTTTTTCCAGCTTTCAGTGGAATTCTTAGTATTCTGGATGTCTATTTGAATGTGTTTTATGCATTCTAGTTCTTTCTTGTACTGTTCATTCAACATTTCCATATTTTCCTGTCCCCCTCTTTTTTTTATGTATTTTGTCGTTAGATGTACTAAGCAGTTCTTTCATGATTGTTGTCATTTTTTTTACCTGAGAGATTATTTGTTATCTGATTTCCTCGAGACCCTGATGGAGTCATTTCTTCACTTGAGTTGCTCTCATTTCAGATATTTCAGGTGTGTGACTTCTAAGTTTTTCTATGACTTTGTCTCCTGGACGTGTTGTGGGTGGGTTTGAGGTCTGAGATTTCCTTTTGCTCCTTCCTTTTATCATTTTTTGAAGCTTCCAATGTTCACCCTTACTCTGCCGCAATGGCAGAGGGGTAGAGTGTGGGTGAGCAAGGATTCCAGGAGAGTGAGAAGGTGGTGTTGGCTCACCAAGGCTCCCTCTGTGTGGAGTTCAGTGTGGCTTCCACCTCAGTGAAGCAGGAAGCAAGCTGCAGCTCAAGATGGATCCAATGATGTTGAGGGCAGGCTGAAGCTCTGCAAGTCTCTCCTGATGGTGGGAGGCCAGGTGCAGGGTAGGGCTCATGAAAGCTCCTGCTACCTATAGGACAGACAGTAGTAATTCAGCAGAGCTAGAGTGAAGGTGATGGTGAGAGAGGCAGTCACAGTTCAGCTGAGCTATGCCAGTGGGGAACGAGGTAGAGCAGAGCTCACCAGGACACCTCAGCACTCCTAGGATTGCCTGCCTTATACCACCATGGTGGGAAAAATCGCCACAGCGCAGCACAGCTCTAGCTAGAGTGAGTGAGGCTGCATGAGGAACTATTTTGTGTACTGTACATGAAATGGCAATATCAAACTCAGACAAACTAAAACATTGTAATAAAAATACAGCATCTTCCATTATTTTGTACATCTATTTCATGCTAATCTTACAAATCTTTGATCATTTTGAAGAGTCAGAAACTGATTCTCACTAAGCACAGTAGGTAGTCTCCCGAAGAAACTCCATTATGAAGCATACACTGATTATTCTGAGATGGCTGTAGAATTTACCTTTAACTAAGAGAATGGGATAGGAAGAAAATCACATGCCTTGTGAGACTTGGCCAGAAAAACACTTCACAGCTTTCCTGGGTCTCAGTCTCTTAGGATCCTCCTCATGGAGTCTGATTCTCAAGGTTGGAGGCCTGACTGCTCCTGGGCTTCCCTGATGGGAGCAAGGCTAACCTGCCCAGGTAGACAGAGTGCCAGGTGGAAAGAGAGCAATGCTTGTAGGGAGCCACCTTGTGAGAGCCTCTCTATTGTAATGCTGAAACAAGAGCATTCCTTGGGTCTTAAGACCTCCCCTGGTTGCAAGGTAACCGCTGACTCAGATTCCATTTCTCCTGCTACCTTTACTTAAACCCCGTTCACTTCTTCAATAAACGAGACTTGATCAGAATCCTGTCTTGTCTCCATTTCTCATGTCTCTTGCCCTGTCTTTGTCTTAATCCCCGCTCCTTCCCCAGGTGAGAACCCATGTGCTGAGCCGGCGTGAGGGTCAAATGCTCACTTCAGGGGAAGGAAATCTTCTTTTCTCTCAGACTGTTTGGCTGGAACTGACAAGCTGATAGAACAGATTATAAGGATGAAAGTATAAAAATTTTCAGTTACAGAAAGGCATTGAAGAAGCTTTTAGGCCTGAGCGATTACACACTTAACATCAAAGAATAAATTTATAGAGAAATAACAATACAAATAAATAAAAGGAAAGAAAAATAGAAGAGAGACATAGACAGACAGACACCTTAATTCTAGGGGTGGTAAAACATGGGACAGTAAGTAGGAAGTATATGATCCATCCCTGAAATTAAATTCTGACTCATAAATTTGTGAAATATAAAAAACAGTTACTGTTTTAAGTGCATGTTATGCGGCAACAAATAATTATGCCAGGGAGGATGAGTGGCATGCTCTGGGTCCAGTTTCACAGTAGCCAGGACTGGTGAACATTAGGATTCCTGACTTGCATTTCCTGAGCAACCTTGAAGTTGGTACACTGAAGCTATGCACACAGTCGGAGTTCACAGGCAAGAAGTCATCTCTGCCCCAGGGCTCCTTGCTACCATCCTGTTCAGAATTTAAATCATCCCATGTAACACTCTGATTTTATTAAAATGAAGATATCCTTGAAGACTATAATCTTCATCATTTTAAACCTTATCTGAGTAACTTCACAATTTTTTCCTTGGAAGTAGTAAGTTGGTAGAAGGGGAAATGTTATAACAATAAGTATAATTTGAGGATGAAGCAGCCTTACTCAATAAAAAATTAACTTTGGATTTCAGATGGACAGCAAATCTTTTTCCAGTATGAATATGTATGCTATTCAATATGTGGAATACAATTGTTAGCATTTGAATAGGAAATGTCCTCCAGAGGCCCACGTATGAAACAGCGAATGGTGCTATTGGAAGGTGGTGGAACCTTTAGGAACAGAGGCCCAGTAGAAAGGAGCTAGGTCACAGACATGCCCTCTTGAGCGTAATACCAGGTCTTCAGTCATTTCCTGTCACTCTCTGCACAACTGCCATGAGGTAAATAGGCCTCCTCTGTCACATGCCATGGTGTGCTGTTTTGCCACAGGTCCAAAGCAATGCAGACAACTGAAACCTCTGAAGTTGTGGACCAAAAAGATTCATCCTTTTGTTTTTTATTTGTTATTCATTTTAATGAGAAAGAAGATAAAAAAGCAATGAAGCAGATTCAAAACATGTTAGTAGGATGGTTACAGTTAATACCATGCATATCATTGTCTTTATAGTAATTATTCAGAGGAAAAGGTGCAGACCTGATATTTTGTTTAACAATATTACCACAAATGATTGTTCTCAATGAGGTAAGACGAAGTAGCTACATATTTATCATATATATAATATCTTTATAATATCTTTATGTAGACACATACATTTTTTTTTCTTTTTAAAGTTTCTAATACTAGGAGAAAATAATCATATCATGTCGTATAAGTAGATTGTAAGTCGGAGATACAGTATGAATCATAAAACAAAAAGTATAATTGATTCATCTTAGTTATTTGTCATAGTGACAGAAAACAGACTAACAATATTTATTGTAACAAAATATTTTAAGCACTGATTTGAATTTGTAAATAAGTCCAGATTCTTAATCTGTTAACTCTTGCTTAGAGGGAAGTTTATGAAAGAGACAGCTGAGGTCATAAGGGAAAACATTTCTTTACTTCAAAATATTGTATTGGCTGTTCCCATAGTATAGTGGTTATAATGTTGCCTCACACAATACTGCGCAGGGCCAGCCATTTGAGCTCACTGATATTTTTCTAGTAGTGCCAAATACATCATAAGGACTTTAAACTAGGGAAATGACACAATTTAGTGTATAGTTGCTCAAATTATAATGGAATTCTACTCCCTTAAACCATCTTAAGTTGAAAATGTGCTTAGAACATTGTAAATCAAAACATACACTTAGCTGGGCCTGTCTGCACACCCCTGTGATCTCAGCACCTTGGGAGGCTAAGACAAGGAGACCCCGAGTTGAAAACCAGCCCGTGTGACTTAGTGACTTAGCAATACTTAGGCTCAAAGTAGAAAATTTAAAAATGGGGTTGAGGATGTAGCTCAGTATGAAGACTCTCAGTCTATTTCCCAGTACTGCCAAGAAAGCAAGAAAAGGAAAAGAGGAAGGGAGAAAAGGGAAGGGAAGAAAACTAGAGGGGAGGGGAGGGGAGGGGAGGAAAAAAGAAAACGGCATTTCATATACTAAATGACTATACATGTCCATTTAGCATTATAATATACCCTAAAGCATCAGTTTCTTGGCCTTGGGATCAAGATGCTGACTAGGAACTGTGGGTTTCTTCCATAGCCCAGCATGAAGAGAGAGGATCATACAGCATATTGTTATCCTGGGGAAAAAAATCTCAATTCAAAATTTAAAATATAATCTCTACTGAATGCTTATTCCTTTCACACCATTATAAAGTTAAAAAATCATTAAGTCAAATAGTACTTAATTGGGGATTTTGATATGAAAGAAAAGTAACACATAATCATTGTAATCACACAATTCAAAGCTTAAAGTCACAGTTCTTAAACACACACACACACACACACACACACACACACACACAAATGCTGAAGGTTAAAGTTAAAAACTAGACTTCTGTTATACAGAAACTTCACATATGTAAATATTTTAAATGCCCCAAAATCAGAAATTATTATTTTAATTTTCTGGGTCTATGATTGTCATAGAGCAGAAAAAATAATTTTCTTTCTGTTTAAGTTCTGTAGGACAGAATAATAAGGGACAACAAATAAGTCTACTAAAATGTGCAGTCGACATGGAAAACGTGAGTGTACTTACAAATAAGTAATGCAGGGCCAGGTGGATAGCTCAGTGGACTACAGCACCTGCTTAGGCAGAGCACAGAAGCCAGGGTTTGATCCTCAGTTTGATGTGCTGGCCCCACCCCCAGGGCTCGCTGAGACAACTGTTAAGACTAGGCCTGTTGGCACATCTATAATCCAGCACTTGGGAGGCTGAAAACAGCAGGAGGATCACTATGAGTCCACTCTACATAGTAAGACCCAAATAGAGCCTGTACTAAATACATTTAAAAGATAAAGCAATAAGTAATGCAAAGATATAGCCTAGCACCTCAGCCTACATAGCACATTCAACAAAAATAAGCTTTAGAGGAGTGATAACATAAAAGAGAAGGACTTGAGTCATTGGGGTAGCAAACTGTGGGAAAGGAAATCTAAGAAAACTAAGAGTAAGAAACTAATAGTAGATAAAGTCTAGTTAGTCAAGTTTGCATGTAGATTCTTCTGCTAGTCTCCAGGATAATTCACTTTTGTCTTTCCTAGTAGAAAGGGGAAAAGGGTCCCCTCTGTAAATTCATGGTATGTTTGTAAGCTAGTAGAAAGAAGGGAGAGTTGTCTACATATCTGCTTCTTTCATCATCTTTAGTTCAAAATATTTATGCCCAAATGTTACATTTTGAGGTGTCAAATTTGCTACCTTTCAGTGTGTTTCTAGAGTATAAGGCAAAAGCACTTTGATGATATAATCTCGTGTGTTCTTCTGGCAAGTATTTTCAAATAGCACATTAAATTATTGAAAGAAAGAAAAGATGCAAAGAAGGAAGAAAGAAAGGAAGAAATAGAAGAAGTCTAGGGTGATGCCAAGAGCATTATCAAAAGCCCTAACTTTACCACTGAAATGTGTCAATGCCAATAGTATGATAGCTACTTTAGCAGAAAAAGTACTTAGAAAATCTAAGCTTATGGAAAAAATTAGTAGCAAGAAATATTCTTATGCTTTCTTACATGTTACTTAAGAGCTCAGCCCTGCAGGGTGATCATAATATGGAAAGAGTTCCCGAATAGTTGTTATTCATGTTGTGATTTTGCAGCACGGTGAGCTTAGCCCTAGGTGATAATAATAAAGGATAATACATGAATATGTGTTCACCAGCAGGCGCATAGAATTAAGCCTCGGCTCAGAATTGAATATGCAAGGGAGAGTGGTTCACGGCAGCTGTTCCTTTTGTGGTTCACTGCATTGTAGCCTACTGGTAAGAAAAATGCTCCAAGGAAATTCTGGCTTGGCGTTGAGAAAGCTTTGTCCTAATGCCTACCTGGCCTTGTTCAACTAACTACTAGTTATGTCATCACTAATTTTGAGCACTGTGGGGAAAACTGAGTTTTAGCATTGCCATTTGATAATCCATGGTGCTATAGAGCAGTGAATGTCAAAGAGTATTCTCTCAATCAGAAACACGAGCAACACACACACAAGGACACAGAGATACCTCAGCTGAACCAGAAACTCTAAGGATGCGACTCAACAATCTGTATTTTGTGAATCTCTCATCCAGGCAATTAGCATGCATGGGATGATTGGAGAACACATGGCATTTGTTTATCTAGGTTTTATGGAATCAGTAATGCCTTCTTCAATTTAATAGTGTCAATTACTTTTGTGTTTGATTGTTTTGTGCTGATTTTTCACCTAAAAACTTTTCCTCCTTTTTTTCTTCTTTATACAGCATATGCGCATTATGACTACAGAGATAGATATATAGCTATAATTCTATTTTTATGAGTTTATAATAAGCTTCCAAGAACAAGAGAAATAATGTGAGATTTCAATAACAGTGGCAAGTACTAAGTAGGGTTATTTTTGTCAAGCATGATATCTACATTATGATTGATGGCTGCACTGAGTCACACGATGTCTGTCCCTCAACATCTTCTACTCTGGGTTGGAACTACCAGATGCAGTCCATAAAAGTTCAGTCTTCCCAGTTAAGTTGGAACTTAGAATAAATAACTGATAATTTTTAGTATATCTTAGGCAATGTTTGGAATATGCTTATACCTAAAAAATATTCTTTTATCTAAAAATCAAAAAAAATCAGATATAATTGGACGACCTACATGTTATCTGACAGCTCTAGCACCAGCAACAGTGCATCTCTGAAATTTCAGTTAATTTAACATGCACAGTCCCTGAAAGTAAAAAACTACAGGATATACCTACTAAAACCTTATTATTAATACAATGATTTGCAAATAGTTGGCTGTGATGGGTACCATAGCACATGTCCATGCTTTCATCCCATGTAGGTTCCCAAATTAATTCATGCCTTTTATTGAGGACAAGGCCAGATTATTGGCAGGGCACCTGCCAACATTGCTTTAATGTGCAGGTGTCTGTGCATGTGGCTGGCTTGAGATAGAGGAATGAGCATTCAAAGGCCATTTCCTACTGAGTTATTTGGGGTCAGCTCCCTGAATGTTTAGCTTTCTCGACCGTAAAATAGAGCATTACCTCATAGGACATTTCAAGCCTTAAATAAAATATTTTTGAAAGCACTTGGCAAACCATGAAATAAGATTCAGCATGATAAAGTAGAAAGTACATGGGCTTTGGAGACAAATAGACCACAGAACACATTTCAGCTCAGGAACTTATGTAAATGAGTTTAATCATCTGTAAAGTGAGGAGAACAGCATTGCTATACTTTGGATCTGGATTGTTCCCAAAGACTCCTGTACTGAAGGCTCAGTTCTTCATGTCTGCTTTGGTGCTATCAGGAGGTGGTAGATTCTTTAATAAGTGGCGCTTAGTGGGGGGGGGGGCGGGTCTCTTGATTTCTTTTTTTTTTTTTTTTTAGTTACTACCATGAGATAAAGTACTTTGTTCTACATAATACTCTACCAGACAAGCTCAGGTGCAAAAGCAATGGAACCACCTGACTATGGACTAAATCCCAGAAACTGTGAGCCAAAATAAATCTTTTTTGTATAAGTTTTGCTCAGGTATTTTGTCATAGTATCAGAAAGCTGACAAACACAGGACCCTACTTTTGACACTGTTATTGTGACTAAATGAAAAAGAATGTGTGCAAGTTCATAGATTATGGAAACTGAAGAGCGACCTTAAACAATTCATAGCTGAGGTTTTAGAAATTTTGGTAGTATAAAACAATTTATTTTCTTATTTCAAGTTATTGAGTGCCTATGATCTGGTTTTAATAAAATTAGAGTCAAATTCTGTTCCTTTAAAAGAAATTAAAGTCAGCATATATTTCTTTCATTTATTTGCCACCGACATTTCAGGATCCAGTGCTCTCATCAATAATTTAAAGAACTACTTAGGATTTATTGGAGCAGAGTGACCAGTTTAAATCATTTAACTTCATCTTAGCTTACTCTCTCACACCAGGATAAAAAGCAGCTCACGTTCTCATCTTGGAAGACCTCAAGGCTGAGAATATTTGATTTGAGTAAAATTAAGCAGGAAAAATCCAACTTAAATTAATTGAAAAGGAAGTAATTTATACTTAGTCATAGATATTATTAATTTCTATTTGTAACGATTCAATATGTAAACACAAACATGGTTTCCAGCCAAATGTACTCTTACAAGTTTCCTAACAATGCCATTCTTTTGTTTTGTTTGTTTGTTTATTTAATTTTTTTTAATTATTGTATTTTATTTATTTCTTGTTTCAGAACCTTTGTTTGTTTATTCACTCATTTCTATGGCCGGCTCAGCCCTCCCTGAGGGCAGGGCTGGCGCAGCATGTGGTGCCGGGATCGAACCGTGGTCCCTGAAGCCGCCCAAGCTTTCCCAAACAGGCACTTTAGACCACTGAGCCATCCCGCCAGCCCCCCAACAATGCCATTCTTCACTTTCAAGTCAACTACACATACCAATTACATTGAGTTACTGTATCATACAGATATATATTTAGCCACTCCGTGGCCTACCTCTCATACTTAGGCATCCTGAGGAAGAGGATTCTTTAAACATTGTTTCATCCTGACAAGGGATTTTTTTTTTTTTTTTTTTTTAGTAGTAGTAGTACCGGGAATTGAACTCAGGACCTTGCAATTGCCAGGCAAGCACTTATTCCACTGAGCTATCTCCCAGTAAGTGAAAGAGGATTCTTTAAAAAGAGGTTATCAGTGTATGTGAGTGGTGAATTATTTTAGGGAAGTCTATTACAAAATGAAATTTCAAAGAAAATCACACTCAATTCATATCTAATGAATATTTTCTTTTTGGGATTCCAATTTTGTGACCACGTGATCATTCTAGTACTTTTTAAAAATGAGTTGGCTTTTTTTCAGCTAGAGGGGGGGAAAAACTGAAAATGTAAACATACTAAATTCTGAATGTCCAAATAAAAAGATAAACTCTGACGTTTAAACAAGATGAAATGTTCTTCCATCTTCAAATATGGCACAAGCACAACCCACAATGTCTGACAGCTATAATTTCCATGTTTTAATGAGGTCTTTTCCCTTGGTAAGGCTGTGTTTTAATAATATATTCCTATGATACTATTCAGACTGGATTAGAATTTACCTGTGGGGTCTCTTTTTATCTTCAGCATAACTCTGGGAGAATAATTCAGCCCATAACAGAATCTGGCTGACAATTTTCTTGTTGTTACATTGGATTCTGATCAAGAAACAGTATCCAGCTTGCCTCCCCTCTCTCTTTCTCTGGTTTCACCCCTAGAGAATGACTTCGGTAAGCCTCCTCTAACTAAACTTAATTGGACCTGCATTCTGTCTTCTTTGGACCAAAGTGTCAATCGTTACCTAACCTTGTACTAGTTACCAATTGCTTCTATAACAAAATTGCTTTAGTGTTAGTGGCTTAAACCACCACATGATTTAACTTACAATTCTGGAGGTCAGAAGTCTGAAATGGGTCTTATTGAGCTAAAATGGATGGAAGGTCTGTATCCCCACTGAAACCAGATGGATAATGCATTTTCTTATTCTATCTGGCTTACATGGTCCACATGCATTTGTTGTCATGCCTTCATCCATCTTCAAAACTAACAACATTGGTCTGAGTCCTTTGCATGCAATCTCTCTTAATCATTTTTCTGGCTTCCTCTTCTGCCATGAGAAGACTTGTCACTTCCTCAGCCTGATTAGAAACTATGTTTAGGGGCCAGCGAGATGGCTCAGCAGTCCAAAGCACCAACTTAGGCAAGCTTAGGAAACCACAGGGACCACAGTTCAATCCCCGGCACCACATGCTGCACAAGCCCCACCACCAGGGCAGGCTGAGACAGTCATAATATAAAAATAAAAAAAAAAGAAAAGAAACTCTGTTTTGTACAACTACCATGACAAATTACCACACATTAGGGAGCTTAAAAAGTATAAATGCCTTCTTTCACTATTCTAGTGACTGCAAGTCTCTTGTTGAGAACTGTGCTCTCTTTGAACACTCTAGGAAGGAGCTCTGTCTTGTTTCCCCAGCCTCCTGGTGGCTGATGACAATCTTTGATATACGTTGCCTGTTGTTGCATCTCCCCAATCGCTGACTCCTTCTTCACTCTCCCTTTATGTCTCCTTTCATGTCATTATCCAAATTCTCCTCTTTCTTATGAGAGACCTGTCATAGTGGGCTAGCTAGCTAACAAAGTCCCAGATAAATCAACCTTCAGTCACACAATCCATGTGCCATACCTGTGGGTACAAAAAAAAGCCACCTTAGAAGGGAATCCTCCAACTGCAAATATTCCAGGGACAGCCATTTGGATCTCCCACAGATGAGTTTAGAGGGGAAAACTCTTCATTCAATACTTATTTATAGAATGGCTTACTTCATTCTACCTTACGGAATTCTCACTGACTTCAATGAAAGTATATTTCTCGTTGCTAGTGGATAATTTTTAATTAATATTATTTGCAGTACATCATAAATACGTTCATTGTGATTAGTTGGCACATGTATATCTGGATTATTTTTATATCCTTTTCTCCTTTTCATCTTCATCCTTCTATTTTAAAAGCATCATGCCCAGGCCAGGGAGATAGCTCAGTAGAATAAGTGCTTGCTTGGAAAGCCCAGGGTCCTGAGTTCAATCCCTGGTACCACAAAAAAATAAAATAAAATAAATAAATAAATAAAAACATCATGCCCAGTAAGAAGATCAAACTCAAAAGTATTCGTTCTCTGTGTGAGATTCTATGTATTTGAAATTCTAGAGCAGGCAGACTAATCTATAGGAATAGGATACTATCGGGTTGGGCCATTTGTGATCATCCGAGGAGATGCACTTGTTAGTCATTTTCCCATCTCTAGGACAAAGTGCTTGATATCTACAACTTTAAGGACAGGTCTAGTTCAGCTTACAGTATCAGTGAATTCATTCCATGATCAGTTGGTTCTGAGATGGAAAGAGCATGGAAGGATATTATGGTGGAGGAAAGTCATTCACTTCACAGTACCAGGGAAGCAGAGGAAACAAGGGAGCAGCCAGGGACCAGAATAAACCTTCTCAGTCATATCCCCAGTAACTTAACCCCTTTCTGACCAGGTTCTATCTCTGAACATGAAGCCTTTGGGGCACATTATAGACCTAAACCATACCAGTGCACAGAGGTGGTAGAGAGTTGGAAGTAGCCTGTATTTTGATATGGATGATTTTTTGATATGTATGATTTTTTTCATGACATGGTCATATGATTTTTCAAATGCATTCAATTTTCTCCTAATATTTTATTGCTAATAAACTATACTTCAATTTTAAATACCAAAGTGAAATATCTTGACATTTAGAAACTCTGTGGTTAGGTTGTAAGCAGTTGGGATTTTATATTGTTATTCTGTTATCACTTCTTCTTAATGAAAATATTTACCATTTACATAATCAATGACTAATAAATTAAAATATTATTCTTTAAATTTTAAGCATACATGGGATACCATGCCCACCTGTCTGGAACCCAGCTGCCTCGGCCTGTGTGCATAGATAAGGTCCTTTCTGCCTGCCCGCACGCCTGGGGATACCCTGCCCACCCAGAACCCAGATGCCAGAGCGTGCACATCTGCAGATTCTCCCCAGTTGGAAACCTTGTGGGAATGAACATCCCTGGCCACACAGGAATAGGCTGGTGTGTCTTCACCTCAACCTCTCCCCTGATTCTGATGAGAATGTGCTCTGGCCACTCTTCAGCCCCTTTGGCACAGTGAGCAATGTCAAGGTCATCCAAGACTTCAACACCAACATGTTCAGGGGATTTGGCTTTGTCATCATAACCAACTACAATGAGACAGCCGTGGCCATTGCCAGTCTCAACGGATATCACCTAGGAGACAGAGTGTTGCAAGTTTCTTTTAAAACCAACAAAGCTCACAAGTCCTGAAATTTATATATATATATATATATATATATATATATATATATATATATATATGTGTGTGTGTGTGTGTGTGTGTGTGTGTGTGTGTGTCACATGTGAACACATGCACGTACGTAAAGAAAGAGAAACAAACTTTTCAAGGCTTATATTCAACCATGGATTTCATAAGCCTGTGTTCCCTAAATATTTAAATTTGGATTATCCTAATCCACTACTGTTATGGACTATTGGACTATATATACAGCTACTTTCTCTTTGTGTAATGAAAAGAAAGATCTGTACTAATGGTATTTACACAAGAAATCATGTTTACATCTTGTACTCTGAACAACTATGATTAAGACAACAATATGCAATGTATTAATTATTGCATCTGGCCTTCTAACCTGTTGTGAAACTGTCTTATTGATATTTCTTTCACATTAATATTAATGAAAACAAATTTTAAAATTTTAAATATACATTGCTTTGCTTTCACTTATAAAATAAATCTGTGTTCATGGTATAAATTTAAAAGTACCAAACAGCTAAATATCTCTGAGTAGCTGCTTTCATGATGAATAAATATCTATGTTCTATTAATCATAAAATTACGGAAATGGTGTTGCAGTCACTTCTTTTAATTCTAGAAAGTATACCTGACATCCTTACCGGAGGGGAGGTTCATTTCAGCTCACAGTATATGGTCTCCCACTTCCAAGACAGGATGGCATAACACCTGGGTCATGGAAGGAGAGAGTTGCTCATGGCTTAGTGTCCAGGAAGCAGAGAACACCAAGGACGGAGACAGGAGGGAAGATAAATCCTTCCAAGCCACACCTCTGGTGATGCACCTCTTCCCATTAGACTTAACCTCCTACTGTCAAGCCAGCGACTCCATCTCCATAGGTGAATAATTTTCTGAAGTTTGGGGGTTGGGCCTCTACACGTGAACTACAACATATAGATAGAAGTGAAGCAACACTACCACTTTATTTGCCGGTGGAGATCCACACAGTCCAAGACAAGCAACCCTTTCACACATCAGCACATCTCCACAGTTTGGCAAATGTTCTCAACTAAGACACTGAGTTCACTCCATCTCACTGTGATTTCCACTTCAAGGGCACTGGCAATCATTTTACTACTTGCCATCTGACCCAATGAGCCTTAACTGAATTTCCCATTTACTGAACAATTCAGGGTTGATAGAATTTAGTGTCACCAGTTCCTTTTCCATACAAGAAAGATGAAAACATCAAGCTATAATCTTAAGCATCTAGGGATGTGTGTAAAAGATGAGAATAACCTCATTGTATCTGGATGACTTCTCACACATTTCCCATTAGTCTAGCACATCAGCTACTTAATTCAATCCTACTCTGCCTTGGCCAAGTTAATGTTGCATTGATTTCGATCCATGTGCCCTAGTGGTTATTTATTTAGATAATGCAGTTAAGAAAGAAAATAATAATTAGAAAGCAAAACACAAGTATTTCATTTTCTAAGATTTTATGATTATTCCCTTACTAAAATCCAGTAGAAATGCCCTGCTTTTAATGCTTGTTTAGTTATTATGAGAAACATATAGTCTAATATGATAAATACTGTGCCAACAATGTTAATGTAAAGTAGGTGCAAATGAAAATTCATGCTGCTGTGAGAATGCAGTTGATAAAAATAGAAATTACTTATATAATACAATGTCACCCATGGCTAACAGTTTAATAAAACAAAGCCCTTTTTTTTAACATTGCACAAGGACACAACCCCTTTGGATGGCTCCACAGAATACTAACAAACATAGACTGAGAAATAACATGTGGCCTTTAGAACCATGAAAATAAAAATATAATTAATTAGTTCTATGTTCAGATGAAATGTCAGCGTACCTATCCAATTAAATATACAAAAAACAGAAATTTGGGAATGACAAAGTTGTTCTATAGTTCCAGATAAAGCATTATTTGATCAGTTTAACCTTTCTTAAAAAGAAAAAAAAAGACAATAAAATGGTACGGAATTTCAAAATAAAATGATAGGGAATTAACAATAGTTATTATATTGTTATCTTCAAAGTAGTTGTTGTCATTACCAGATATAGGCATGCAAAACTGATCAAATAATTTAAGTGCTATTGCTTTCAATGAACTAACACAAATTAGTAGTACAATTATTTTAACTATCTTGTGTGAAAATACATACCATTTTTTCCTTTCCTTCTTTTCTCTTTTCCCCCATCGCAGTTTCTTTTCCTTTTACAATATCTATTATGTCTTTTGGAATATTATTTACTCTTAAAGTTTGTCACACGAGGGAAACATGCACCAGTCTGATGTATTTCACTTATGAGTATGGTCTCCAGTTGTATCTATTTACCTTAAAAAAGCCTGAAGTTTATCTTTCCTTATTGTTCAGTAATACACCATTGTACAAAAAGACCACATTTATTTATTCTTCAATTGATGGACACTTGAGTTAAATGTAGTTAATCTCTATGAAATTCCTCCAAAATGTATTAGTTCCAAACCATACCTGATCTTTTTTTATAGAAAGGCTAATTACTTATAGGGGAATTTTTGGACTCAGGTTGTTGGAAGACACAGATGAATATAATTCATTCACAAGGTTTTTCTTGAATCCTAATGTATGATGCTTTCAGACCATGGCCTGTGATTCTGAGCAAAGCAGAATGACAACATCAACATTCTGGAGAAGATGAGGCCACAAGAAACGCTTCTGCTGTGCACAGAATGACTTTTCTCCCACAGTGGCCACAGGGCAGTGCTGCTCTGCCATTCCCCTTGCAGATGCCTGCAAATAGTGCTGCAGGGGCTTCCACCGGATTGGTGCAGTGCATATGCAAACTGTCCCCACATAGGCTAGATTTTAGGAGAGACTCCTGTGAGCTGAGTTTTGATAAAGAATTAGAAAGTAGGGTAATGCAAGATTCAACAGTAACTTTGTAGGTGTTTGGCTTTATAATTAATCAGTAAACTTGAGAAAGAAAAGGAGGAGGAAGAGGCAAAGTAGCATTTGCTCTTATTTTAACTCAGTAGATAGTGTGACACTTCATAGTTTTAGGAAACAACATCTTTTAAAAAAACATTTTCGAACCTGTAAAAGTACTCAAAATGATTCTGCAGGCAAATATGGCTGAAATCAGGCTAGGACATCAGCTAAATAGCACGTCTCCAATGTCACTGTAGTTACCCTAATAGTGAGTCTTTTAAATAATCTGCAAAAAAAAAACCCCAGCTAATCTTATTTTTAGAATAACTCAAAGCTCTCTCCCTGGCCCCTTCCACCTAGTTTCTTATCCTTCTGACTTTGTTTCATCTTCCAAAATTGTCCATCCTTGGGGCCAGGGAGATAGCTCTGTGGCACAAGTGCCTGCCTGGAAAATTCAAGGTCATGAGTTCAAATCCCGGTCCCACAAAAAAAAAAAAAATGAATAAATAAAAATTATCCATCCTCCAGTACTGTCTTTTTCATCCTTGCCATTACTTATTTTGGTGGGTGTTTGCTGGGTTAAGAAAAGAAACCCTAAAAAAAATAAAAATAAAAATAAAAAAAAAATTAAAAAAAAAGAAACCCTGTCAAAGTTTGTCATTTGCAATTCACAATTCAAGATATCCTTTTTTAAATGAAAGAAAAGTATTCACGAAGTAAAAGACTATTTTATGATAATGTTTTCCAATTTGATCATTACATTCTTGTAGTATACAACGTTTGTAAGATTTTGATTAGATTGGTTGTTCCTTGTGATGTCTTTACATGTTATTATATGTGATAAATATGTATTTTTTCCTCACCTACAGAAAATCCTTTACTCACTTTATTTGTAACCTAGCTCAACTTAATCAACCTTTAAGACCTTGAAACATCTAATTTGTGGGAGAATGCATAGTTAAAATTAGATGTGCTTCCCCTTACCGCAATGATGGTAATTCTTTGCATTTGCAAAATACAGTATGAATGTTAATGAACCTAAATAACGTACTAGGAAATGGTCTGTCCTCTGTAGACAAGAATGAAGCCTAGTTAATTGATTGTTTTTCTTTTTCTTTTCTGAAGCTTCCTAGAATGTTGATAGGGAACAATAAATAATATAAATATGTAGATTTTTAAAACAAAAAAATAAAGAATATCCCAGTGAAATGCATATCAATAGCTCCATTACAAAGGTGAATAAACTGGGGCTCAGACAAGTTAATTCACTTGTTCAGATTTACACAACAAAACTGCAATAACAGGATTCTATGAAAGCTCTTTTTAATGTCAGTTTTGCCTTTCTTCCACAGGTTAACCTACAACTTCTTAACTGCTTCCTCCAATTCTATGATGGTATAATTTCCTTCGCTGAAATACCAATACTCCTCCTCAGAAGCACACCTGGGAAGAAAGTTGTTCTCTTTGGCTACTTAAAGAGGAGTGTGTAAGGCACGGAAGGAGTGGGATGTTGAGCACTTGGGTCCACCCAGACGAACTTGTGATGGGCACAGAAATGGGAAGGCTATGTGTTTCTGAGCACCAAAGGTACTGACAGGAAGAAAACACTGAGAAATTTGGCAGAAAGGGAGTTAAAGGCATGTTCTTTTGGTGACCAGATAAGGACAACTGTTTGTTGTCATATTTCATGTCAGCCTTGTCATAAATATAAAGTTGGCAAAGGTCTTGGAGTCAAATATCTGAAATTTGAAAGTATTCTTATGGGCTTCTATTTGAGACCCTTGTCCTACCTTTATATATTTATATATTTAGGTATCCCCAGGTCTTCTAGGCACAATCTCTTTGTGCACTGCCCCTGTTCGAGAAACTTCTTAGCAGGCTTTTCTTAGACCACTCACTCTGAAATGATCTCTCCATCCTTCATGATTCAGATTAAATCTCCTATTAGCTCAAGGAAAAACAAAAGTTTGAGATCTTTCAACCTATTACAGACATTAAATGAGAAGAACAGAATTGCATGTTACTTCTATTAAAAACACAAATGCACAAATGAACTGCAGCGTGGGCAGCCAGTGTTACCTTAGTGATTTCCTTCCTTCTGCGCTGAGCCGAAATTGTGCAAGGCTAATATGGGTAGTGGAATCACACAAGGGAGGAACCGTTTAGAGACTGAATCTAAAACCAAGCAGGGAAAGGAGTTGGGCCTTCAACAGAACCAGTACTAAATGGATTAAAGTACGTACAAGAAAATTATACTTTATCACTTTAACCTGAGGCAGGTGAGCTGGTACATATTTTTATGACTAAGAAGAAAAGGGAAAATGAGCTCATTTGAGGAGGGTGGGGACAGTGGGCTCCTCCTTGCCTTTCCACAAAATCCTCTTAAAATTCAGTATCCTGCAGACTGATCATTTTTTTTTTTCTCTGTAACAATATGCAGTTCTTAAGAGGAGCAGAAGGTACAGCTGATCCCAACTGAAACTGACTCAGACTGATGAGGGGAAATGAAGAGAAAATGCAGTTTGGCTTCAGGTTTCTGAAAGCTATTTACAAATGAGGGGGAAAGATGTATAGAAATAATGAGGAACATAGTACACCCTGCCCCTAAGTAGATGATTAAGATGAAATAGAATCACTTAACAACACTACCTAAATATTCATCAAGCATCAGGAGCGAGCCTGAGGGGCGAGAGGGATGCTGCCAAAGCAGGCAGGCCATGTGCCCCAGAAGAAAACAACGCTCTGCCTATCTCTCAGGGCTGTTCATTACCATGTTTGGGCCCCTTTGCCACTTGCTAATACAAGCTTTGATTTAGAGGTTCTGTACTGGGCCCTGAAGTTGTGAACATCTGAGTTCAGCAATCTGGCATAACCCAGACGTAAGAGAATACCTAAGATGGCAATTTATAGGAATCAGAGATTTATTTCTCACTACTGGAGGATATTGAGTGGGAGGTTTAAGGTCACGATATCAAGATCTGCCAGTGGCTTTCTTCCTGAGTCACAATGTGACCAAAAGTATCAGATGGCAAGAAGGCACATGTACAGAACAAAGGGAAGTCAGGGTAAACTCATTCTTTCATCAGGAGCCCAAACTTGGGACATCAGTTCAACTCTCGCAGTGGCCTTAGTCCATACAGGAGGGAGAAGCTCCATGACCTAATCGCTTACTTACTTAGTTTTTTCATTTCATTTAGTTGCATACTGGGCACAGAACCCCAGGCCTTCTCACTGAGCTACATCCCCACCGCTCCCGTGACGTCACTGAGTACCTTAATTGCCTAAGCTGGGCTTGAATGTATCATTCTATTTCCTCAGCCCCAACACATGCTGCGATTGCACACGTGTGGTACCATGTTTGGCTACTTAATCACCTTTTAAAAGGTTTTTCTGTTACTATTGTGATATTCACCATCATGATTGTAATTAAGCATCAACTGGAGTTTTGAAGGAAATATTCAAACCATAATAGGAAAGTAAATTTTCTGTTCCTTGTCTTTGAGATAAACCAGTATCCAAACGACTTCCTTATCTATCCATAAGCCCACCAATACCCTTCCTTCTACTTATAACAACTTATTCTATTTTCTGAAACCTAACGGATCTATTTTTCCAGTTTAGAACTCTGAGATTGAAATGGATATTATAATCAAAATCCTACAGTACACACAGTAGTGTCTCTTTTCCATTTTCCTTCTCTAAATGAAAAGAATTTAGCAAATAGCGTATCATGGCTGATAAACTTTGTCATCAATCCTTAATCCATAAGAAATGAACATGGATACAAATGAATAGGTAGAGGGTACCCAGGATGGGCCCTGAAGGCTCAAGGCTGAGCGAGCAATACAGAAGGAGGCCAAGGTGACAGCCAGGGGCTGGGAGGGTCAGAATGGATGATCCAAGCTAGCTTTACTACCTGTAAGCGGATGCAGCCTGTCTTATAACAAGGGATTCAAGCTTGCATGTATCCTTGTGCTGTTTGTATTTGGTGTACTTTGGTTCTTTGTTCTCAGCATAACTGCTTTCAGTGTATTCCTCATTTACCTTGTTTACCTCATAGTTTTAGGAATAGTTGCACTTCCCTCATTTAAGTTTATACGTTCTCTGCTGATACTTGTGTCTTTGATACCTAATTTGTGCATTCTTCCTAGCCCAACATCCAAGTGCTCTCCCGCCTCTTATTTCAAGAAAGGTTTTGGTAGGTTTCCTTGTACTTCATGACTCTTTGCTTGAGAGTCTACTAAGTGATCAAATATTCTTGCAGAAACAGATTTAGGCAAAATGTTGAAGGATAACCAGGCTAAAGAGTTCTTTGGTGAGGGCCCAGCGGAATGGCTCAGTGGTCTAAAGTGCCTGCTTGGGAAAGCTTGGGCGGCTTCAGGGACCACGGTTCGATCCCCAGAACCACATGCTGCGCCAGCCCTGCCCTCGGGATGGGCTGAGTCGGCCATAAAAATGAGTGAATAAACAAACAAAGGTTCTGTAACAAGAAAAAAATAAGTAAATAAAATAAAACATTTTTTAAAAAAAGAGTTCTTTGGTGAGCCCAGTACTTAATTCAAAATAACTGACTTTTGAATAACTAAATTGAAAAAATCTTTCCAAATACTAAGATGAATATTTGGACCAAGAAGGACTTTATGTACTTGATACAATCCAACATGTGGGGACTCACACACTTCTGAAGCCCACAGGGACTTGGCATGGGCAAATGTAAGAAGCTATATATTAAGCCACACAAGCTTCTACATTCCCAAAAGAGAAACACTACAAAACAGTATTTTTTAAATTGTCATAATAACATGAATAGTAGTAACAAACAGGCTTTAAGTTTCATTCATCTGCTATACGTGTATGCATGTATCCATGCATGTATATATTTAGAGCTATAGCTGGCATTTTCATCACAATTTTGGAGCCCTGTCTTGGTAGCATTTCTCTCATTGCTAGAATGAAATACATGATACCAAAAATGAAGGAAGGAAACATTTAACTCATAGTCACTGGAGGTTTCAATTCATAGTCAACTGGCTTCAAGGCATGTGGCAGAGAGCAAACTTTCATGGAGGTGACAAAGAGCAGAGAGCAAAGGGAGTCCAAGCAGCTCGAGAGACTAGCTAGCCTCTCCCCCTTTTTTACATTGTAATGCAAATTACCTGTCCCAGGGTGAGTGCAGCAACCATAACCACGATAATCAATCACAAACTCCAGAAACTGCCCCATGACAGCATGACGCTTTGAGACGAAAACTAGACACAACAAGCCTCCATATAAAGAGAAAAAAGTAATCAGGTTCTCATTTGCAAATTGCTTACCAATTAGTTTTTAATGAACACTTTATACTTCTCTCATAATGACACAGGCTGAGTGTGTTTACTCAAACAAATTTCTCTTTGGCTTAATGGGAGTAGTAGACTAGTTCTTGTGCAGATTCATCAAAACAAACATTTATTCTGCTGCCCTTTGAAAGGTAGCTTCTACTGGAATTTTGTAGCTTCTACTGGAATACATTTGACTTTGCTGATCTTTCTTCAGCAACATTAAATCTGCTCTTAATCCTATCAAGTGACTTTTTTCATTTCTGATGTGATACTTTTTACATTTTGGGGGAAGGACCCAAGAAATCATCCTGCTTTAACTCCCAGGTTGCTGGGACTAATTTAAAAAGCTCTATTTGGGTCTCTACCTTCCTTTTCTCCATGTTGCATGTTTATTTTTGCTGCATACATTGACTATACGGCATATACTTATAGTAGTTATTTTAAAGACCTTGCCTGCTAATATTATCTCTATAATCCTGGATCTGTTTTTTTTTTTCCTTTGTTTGTTTATTCACTCATTTTTATGGACTGCTCAGCCTGCCCCAAGAGCAGGGCTGGCACAGCATGTGGTGCCGGGCATTGAACCGCGGTCCCTGAAGCCGCCCAAGCTTTCCCAAGCAGGCGCTTTAGACCACTGAGCCATCCCGCTGGGCCCTGGATCTGTTTCTTTTGATTAAGCTATTTCTTCCAGTTATGAGTAATGTTTCCCTGCTTTTATGCCTCTGTGATAAATTTTTATTAAATGCTACATGTCATTGGATTTTATATTGTTTTGTACGTAGTCAACTGACTTGAGGTTAAGTTTGATTCCTTCAATGTTTGCTTTTAGGCTTTGTTAGGGTAGCCTTTTGTTTAGGGCTAATTTAGTCCAATTCTTCAGGAAATACCTTTCTTACTTTTCTAACTGCTACTAAGCACATTAAGAAACCACTGTGAATTCTAGGAATCATTATATCACTTTTTCTCTGCCCCATGGAGTTGCACTCGTACAAATAGAGATTCAGCCAAACATTCTAAACCAAATGACCCTCTGAAGATTAACAGAGCATTTTCTCTATCTCTGTCTCTGTCTCTGTCTCTGTCTCTGTCTCTACCTCTGTCTGTACCTCTACCTCTACCTCTACCTCTACCTCTACCTCTAGCTCTATCCCCCAGCCCCGAATTATGTATATATGCATGTATATATATGGCTTTCTCCTCTCTAGTATTATTCTGCCCTGAAATTTCTAGCTGACAGATGAATGAAAGTCTATTGTCTGCCTCCTCCACTCAATTAAAACACTGGGCTGTTCTGGGTTCCTTTCCATGTGTTATGTACCAAAACTGCCTTGTAGCAGTTATAGCCTTAGTAATTATAGGGCTCACTTCACTAACTTCCCTTCTCTTGGATTCACTGTCTTGTGCTGTCTCTGCTTCATATGTGAGAGTTGTCATTTTCTATATTTTGTTTGGTCTCATAGTTGGCTGGGGAGGAAGGGCAAATCTTAGTGTAGCTAACCCTTCATGGACAGAAGCACTATCCCTAACTGTTAACTTCTTAACTACCTTTATCCATTTCTGTTTCTTACAGAACAACGTATAATTGTGCTGAACTATTAACATATCTGTGTTTAGTCTGCTTAATTCTTTACTACTGTTCTGTACCTCTCTGGTTCTATACCTGAGCTGCTCTTGAAGTCAAAATTAGGAGATAGTTTCATCTGTCAATAAGGTTAGAATTCAGAGTTTGTGGTGAGGATAAAATAAAACAAATTGCATAATACTTAGCATTTAATGGTGGTTCTACAAATGACAACTGTCAGTACTTCTGGGTGAATCATAAAAGGAAAGCATTGATTTAGTTTAAGTGAAGTCAACACAAATAGATCACCCCTCTAAAAATAAATAACCCCAAGCACATTTTTAATAGGGAATCTTTTGGTGCAAACTCTCTGCCCACGATCCCTTACTCACTCTACTCCAAAACTTTATGAAGCATTGAAAGAATCATTGAGAAGTCACATAACTCCATATTTTATAGTTGCTTCAGATTTTAAAATATCAATATAAACTACATGTAGGCTGCAAAATTGGTGCTGAAAATACTGTCAAAAGAAGAAGCCAGTTGTGGTTAGATGAGTTCTGTCAAGTCTGGAATTCCAGCATTCCAGAATTAAGAGGATGGGAAAGGAAAGTCTAAACCACGAATGAACTTGAAAGATTAATAGCATAATTTGCATTTCGCTTAAATTCTGAAAAACAAAAGAAGCAAAACTTGGTGGCTCATTGTCATAAAAAACTTCATTTTAGAATTTTATTTGCAGGATGCCATTACTCATATTTAAAATAGCATTTCATCAGATTTTGCACCACAGGTGCCCAGAAGCCAACTGAGTGACAGCAATTTCAGTGTGGTGTATATCTCTGACTTGCCCTTTGCCCCATAAAAGCAGTCAGGAACATAGGCCTCACAGGTCCTCCATTTTTTCTGGAGCCCCCTATCTATCTTATCAGGGTACCTATCTATCTTGTCCTTTCCCCTCCCTTCATTTTCTTCTTTACCAAGAGAGTATATTCCTTTTATTCAACTCTGTACCTCTAATTTTTTACTGTATTTCATTTGCAATCCTGGTGGCCTGCTTGGACAGCAGGACAATGCTCATTCACTAGGATCCAGATGTGCCCACATGATATGGTATTTTTACAACTGAGGCCAAAAGAAGAGTTATGTCTTGCATAAAATCACAGCACTACAAAGCATATTTTCTTAAAAAAATAGGAATGAGCTACTATTCTAAAAGACTCCTTTATCTTTAGTTTTCACAATATCTCTTAAGAGAAATGATGCTGCCTTAGCCTCAAAAAACTATACAAACATGGGCTTTAGGGGTGAGAACAAGGATTTCACAACTCTAAGAGGCAGAAGGATTAATGCCACGGGCCTCCTGCACCAAGATCACTGAACTCACCTGGCTTTTCATCTTAGGAACACAGCCTCAGAGGTGACACTTTTTCACTTTCAGACACATTCTGAGATTTTGTCTAGTACCTAAAGAATTAAAACATGTCTCAAATATATACTAGATATGATCAAATAGGAAGAAAATGCTCAAATGCAAAAGGTCCTGGGAGAAAGCAGAAAAGAAAGAAAAGAAAAACACAGACAAGAAGGAAAATTAACAAACAAGGAAGAGAAGAGAGTTAAAGGAAAAGTAGGGTAATGGGGGAAAATGTAGAATTAAGACCTATCATGCACACATCCAAAATCCCTATGATGAACATGATTGTTGTGTATATCTAAAATGTACCAATAAGCTTAAATAATACAAAAATAAAATATGTCTTAAAATGGGGTGTAATAGAAGCATTTCATTTTCTGTTTTTGGTCGATTTGCTCCATACTTCTCTACAGATGTTTGAACAAAGAATTTACTACAGGGTTTACTCATGCAAATGATGCTACTTCCCTTTAAAACTACACCCTTTGTTCTTCCAGCTGCTGGAGCAGTTTTGTTTGCTCTTGTATTTTAGTTTTAAAGGATTCTGATGCAAATGTGTGGTCGACAGATACGCTTTATTCTTTCCGAGCTTTTCCTTCTATCCTGAGTGAGAAAAGATTGTTCCTGAGCCTGGGCTCCCTGATGCTTACAGCAGGTGTGGAATCTGCCACTGCGAGAGACATTAACAGCTGCACAGCAGAGTTCTTTCCAGAGAGACATGTGCTACCCTGGGATGAAGGGCTCTGAATTCACCATGTGCTCTGTGACATCTTTTCTGCTTCTATATTTGTATATTTTTATCCTATTAGGTATGGATTTTTTTTCTGTCTTGATTTGGTTGAGGTGTAAACATTTTAACTGTCTCGACATGACTTGACAGCACAGTTTGGGGCACATTTAAGGGAGTCTGAGGTCGTAGCTGAGACATCACAGCTGATGGTGCCACAGGGTCTCTTGAGCAGGCTTGGTGGTACATCAGAACCAGGCAGTGCCCTGACTGCATTTCACTTCTTCAGACTTCCTGTTTGTCTGACTGCGCTAGATGCCGTTGTCTGGTTCCAGTTCACAAGGACTAATGGAAAGAAGAGGTACTGGAGGCAGATTGGTGACCCAACCACAAGTCCTAACCTGGTGGCGGACAAGGCCCTGAAGTTTCCAGCATTTACTCTTTATGTACTTTTCCCAGTTTCAATGTCACATGAATTTTCTAGGGGCTCAAGTCAAAAGTATTTAAGTTTGACACTATCTTCCTCTCCCACTCCACACATTAGAAACTCAACTAATTTTGAGCTTGGCCTAAGCATTCTGAAGACTACATTGTTGTTACCAGCCTTTTCCTGGATGATCACACAGCGTCTTATTTGTATCTGTGTCCAAATTAGATTTTCGGGCTGACTGTAGAACAAAGTTACGAACATTAAGCAGATTTTTTTTTTTAATTTCTGCTATTCAAATAATGGAAAGTTGAAGCTGGAGCCATTATACAATGAGGATACCACTTTATTAGTTTGAACTAGTTAACACTATAATACTTAACTATTTTTTCCTACCAGACATCAATTTATGCTTAAATTAATATATTTATGATTAGTGAGACTATAAAAGTCTTGTTTATATTGATGACTTTTATTACAAATGCCCAGCTTATTTCCAATGAACTTGTCTCTAAGGTAGATACCTGAATATGTAATCATCTTTCTCCATGCCTCAGTATCCTAATTGAAAAGATAGACAATGTAATAGATCCACTTTTTCATCAATTTGTACTACAGCTATTACAATGAGAATTTTGACTTTCATTTATATTATGGTTGAATTTCTTATTAAGATAGACTTTCAGATATGTATAACGTGAGCTTCTCACAAATAGTGCTAAAATACAGATTGCTGTAGGGATGAAAGAAGCTAAACTTTCTAGATTTTATTAATATTTATATATGCTGAGCTGTAAAAGGCTCACATCAGCAGCTTCCAACGTTGCTGATAGTTCTGCTGATAGCCCACTACTATTATGGAATATTGGACTATGTATGCAACTACTTTCTCTTAGTTCAATGAGAAGAAAGATTTGTACTAATAGTGTTTAGAAAGGATACCCAGTCTGCATCTTGTGCTCTAAACAACTACTATAAAGATGAAAATATGCAATGTATTAATTATTGTAACTGTCCTACTAACCTGTTCTGAGACTGTTTCATTTTTATTTTTTTCTCATTAAAATTAGTTTTTAAAAAAAGCTTGAGGGAATAAACAGCAACTTGGATTCAGAAAAGAAAAAAAAAAAAAAAAAAAAACAGAAATTCAAGTACATTGCCTGCAAAATGAGAGGCAAAGCTGGCCTCACTGCAACTAGATCAGGAAGCTGAACAGGTCCTGGGCAAAGGACTGTGCTGCAGCTGCAGCCTACAGGCTAACTCTGAGTCCGCTGACTGGTGTACCTGGGGTGTGCACTGCCTCAGTGAGTGCTTCCCATGCCAATCCACCTAGGCCTGATTAAATGTTCTACCATGTGCTCCTATATCATCCTAATATTTCCTAAAATGAAATTATATGATTGCTTTGCTGAAACCTGTCTGTGTATCTTCCCTACTAGGATACCAAGAACTATCTTTATTGATCATTGTATCTCTGATATAATACCTCAAACAAAATAGAGTTCAGTGTATTCTCGTTGGAAAGAAAAATAAGCGACTATCGTTTTAGACAAAAGCTGAACTTGTGGTTTGACAAACCATTTTCCATGAAGAAAATAATTTGAAGTGCTTGAGAAATAGTGGATCAGTAGTATTAAAATCTTTCAGTCTAAATGCAGCATATTTCATCAATCACTAGGGTTTGAGTCCTGTCTTCCCAATCAGTGTCATTATTGGGCAATATTTCTTAAAGGCAATATCTCTAGTAAGCCATATCTAATTGGCTAAACTAAGAACATACAGGAGGGAAAACAGATAGAGGGAGAGATCTTGTTCTTCTTTCATAATTGTGCAAATACTTTCACATCCAAAGCATTCTAAGCATTGACTACACAGTTCGTTTTTTGTTTTAAATATTTGACTTTTCCTCTGAAATCATCTTAAAAGAGAGATGTATATTGCTTATCAGTAGTAATGGAACTTCAGAGGCAGTTACAATTTCTTTTATCACTTTAATGCAGAAAGATAAAGAAGGGTATTGAGCAAAGGCACTCTATAATGTCATAGCAGTTACAGTTTAGCTTTAGAGTTGGCTTTACTTGAGAATTTTGTATTAAAGGAAACATTGGTCTTATTTCCAATAATGCATTCCACTATTCTCCTAAGATGCAAATTCTTCAGCTTTTGCATTGTGTCTAAATATGGAGAGCTAAATCCACCCCATGATTGCACCTAACTATCAGTACTTACTGGATAAGTTTTCTGACCACAATATTACTCCCCCACAACAACAAACAGTTGCATGCTAATTATCTGGGCTCCTCAGATACCTAGTACTAAGTCAGTAACAGATTTTACCAGAATCTATTACACTTGTATAAATGCCTAAACAACTGAACTATGGAGCATACGAGATTTCCTTCAACTTGCATAGAATTTTCATAAATTTGGCTAGTTGAGATCAGAATATGAATTGGAGCTTTACGGCAGGAAGTAAAGTCAATAGCTTAAAAAAATAGTTGGTAACATTTTTTTCTTCTTTCCTGAGGAAAATCAGAGAGAATTTAATGTACTTTTCTGAGTTTGATTCAATCTAAGCTTCCTTGATTGAATTTGAGAGAATTTAATCTCTTTCTGCTTACTGTTATAATTACATATTAGTCTATTTTAGTCATACATTCACTTGTTATTTTAACAAACTCTACTTAAGTTCTATTTAATTTACTTTTAAAGTGAAATTAATATTTTTAAAAAATGGCCTCGCTCTCAAGAAAGTTGTAGGATAATGGAGAAAATACAACACAACTAACCACTTAAGTCGTCACCTACACCACAGTATTACAAATGGTGAGAAGAAAAGTACAGAAATCTTGCTGATTGTTGGATGGAGGTGATGACCCAGGAAACGTTCCAAGGAAAGATGATTGTTGAGCTGGAGCTGTTTTCATAGAAATAAGTTTGGAAGAAGAATCTAAACAGTTCAGCAGAGGAGTTTTTTCATAGTAGAATTATGCTCTGAAAATGGGGGACACAAAAGCAACAAAGTTTGAAAATGTACTTGGAAGGTAACCAGGGAAAAAAGCATGAAGGGTTCTCTTACTCCTGTTTTGGACTTGATGCGATGGGAAATGGATAGCCGCGCCACAACAGGGAAGCACCACTATGGCAAGTCCACTGTGTCTTGATCATCATCATTTTAATGTAAATGTAGAAAAGTGTTTTGTAAAGAAAAATTTTAGGAGCTTTGGAATGTTAATGGTTATGATTCAAAGTGATAGATTAAGCATAAACTATGCTTCAGATTTTTGAAAACTCTTTAACATGTTCATTCTATACCAATGTATATTATTTCCAAGTGAATATGCAACTTCCCCCAAACTTACTTCACTATTGAAACCATTTGTTTCTCTGCTTACAAAATATATCATAGGATTAAGTTTCCTAAAAATACAGACTTTGGAAAATGCAGGCATTGAGGATGGATTAGGGAAATATGGCGAAGCCAATGCTAAGTTCATCTGGGAGAATATTATACTAGTTCCTCAAGAGATTAGCTATGCCAGATCTATCAGAAAATTCACTAGAGGGATAGCAGAAGGATGGAATAAAAGGACTGCACCATGTTTAGCTACTGGAACTAACAGAATAGCGGGAGCTTATGTTACTGAATCACACTGACATCCGCAATATTAATATATTAGTGTGATAATTTAACAAGATGGAAGTCTGTCAGAATGGGAAAGTTTAATACTAAACATCTCTCTCACTCCTTTTTAGTACAAGGAAGTTGAGCTCCCAATAGATGAGACAGATATGGATCAAGAATCAACAGTTCTCCACATTCCTCTTAGTTTCCCGAGAGGAAAGCCATGATGTGAGTGTTTATAAATACTGAACAGTCACTAAATAAGTTGTTTTTCTTTGGATTATATTCTTTGCTGATATTTTACCAAGAAATATATGACAGTTAGGGAATTGCTGGTGCTGTAATAAAACTAATAAAGTAGCACTGGGAAGATCTGAGTTAAAAAAAAAAAATTGGAGTGAAGGAGCTGGAAAGTGTCCCAGTGATTTTCTCCTGCCAGCTTATCCCCAGCCTGCTTGTTTTTCTTTGTGAGAAGGAAAGGCAGCACCTTCCAGATGCACGAGCCCAAATTCCCACAAGGATCACTGTCTTTCTTGATTTATTCTGTGAGTTTTGGGGCTTCTTTAGAGGAGGTAAAGAAGTTGTATATTTAGTTTTTGTAGACTTGTACAGTTAAGGAGGGAAACAGAGGAAGGAATGAGAAAGGAGAGGCAGACAGGAAATAATGGAAGGAAATGCTGGAAGGAAGGAAGGAAGGAAGGAAGGAAGGAAGGAAGGAAGGAAGGAGAGAGAAAGAAAAAAAGAGGGAAGGAGGAAAGAGAAAAAGAAAGAAAGAAAGAAAGAAAGAAAGAAAGAAAGAAAGAAAGAAAGAAAGAGAGATACAAAAGAGGGGAGGAAAGAGAGAGAAAGAAAAAGAGAAAAAGAAACAAGAAAGAAAGAAAGGAAGGAAGGAAGGAAGGAAGGAAGGAAGGAAGGAGGGAAACGGCCTCTATAAGAAAGAATTGGTATATTCTTTACCAACTAATTGAGCAAATACAAGAACTTAAAAGAGAAAATTAAGTATTTTTAAACCTTAGGAAAGAGCCCTTACATATAGTAGAAAAGAAGTTACATATTATTGTTTTTTCATAAATCTTGAGTTAATTATTTTCACACATTATATTATTAAAATGAATATCCTCTATGGGAGAAATCCTTAAGCCAAAATCATAATTTTCTATTAAGAAATTTGAAATTTCTAATCATTTTTAAATGTATCCTTTTGCCTTCTGGATGACCATGGCTCTCTCTAAAGGAAAAATACATACAGATAAGTTAATGCTTTCAAACTGTAACTGTAAATACATGGTAATAGGAATAACACTCAATCTTCATATAGTAAATTTAATCTGTAAACACCAACAAAATGTGTGCACTCATAAAGTGTTGTTCAAGACTTGAATCAAACAGATCACTATGAAAATTTCCTCTGCTTTCCTAACCTACACAGACAAAATTTAATATTACCAAATACAATAAGTAATTCCATAGATACATATCGATCATAGTTATGTAAGAAAATAGGTAGGTATAAGCATGGATGGATGGACACATAGATACACAGCACTACTCATATCTATTTAAAATTTACATTAATTACTTGTTCATGCTATGATAACAACAGTAAGTTACCATACTGTTCTCAATGGTAGCAATTAGTCCTTCCTACTTCTATTTCTGTGCATGAAATAAAACCTACTACATTATGCTACATATGATGAGTCATTTGCTTTTTTCAATATATAGTAAATAGTAAAGTTTATTCAGTAAGATAACAAAAATAATATTGTTCCTTTAGTCATTTATGTTGAAAAGCTGAAATAGCTTTCAGCTCCTAAAATGCAATACTCATGAACATCCTGAACTACAATGACATAGTAAATACAAATTCTAAGCAGATGCTATGGTACTTTATTTTCTGTCCAAAATTTAAGCTTCGAAAATGTAACAATCTCCCCCATTTAATACCATACTTTAGGATGATGAGAAATACTGTGACAATCCCAACATGTAAGTGAATTAAAGTTGTTAAAGAAAAAGAAGGTACTAATGTTTATTTCTTTAAATATGGAGACAGAGCCTGTGAGATGGCTCAACAGTCTAAAGCGCTTGCTTAGGCAAGCTTAGGTAAAAGCGGGAACTGTGGTTCAATCCCTGACACCATATGCTGTACCAGCTCCACCACCCCCCATGGGAGCCTGAACCATAAATAAATAAATAAATAAATAAATAAATAAATAAGGCATAAGAAAACAAACACCGCAGAGTTTCTCTGGTAGGTGGAATAATCTAAAGGAAACTGGAATGTAGTGCAGTGACTCTGATGGGAAGAAAAGCCGTGAGGGGCTGTGGGGACAGTGAATAAAAGGCAGTTGCATAATGATGATCAAAATACAGAAGGAATAGGGCCAGCCAGAGAGCTTAGGGGATCAAAGTGCCTGCTTATGCAGACTCAGGGGCCACGGGGCTCGAACTCCACGTGCTGTGCTGGCCCCGCCCCTGGGATGCACTGAGCCAGGATGCACTGAGCCAGTATGCGCTTAGCCTGCAAGCGCCTGTAATCTCCACACTAGGGAGGGTGACAACAAGAGGATCACCATGAGTTGTACCTGCATAGTGGGAGCCTAGACAAAAAATAAAAATAAAAAATAAAGTATATAAAAGAATTCTTTACATATTCTTGTAATTTTCACTGAAGTTAGAATTTGAAAGATTAATTTTTGCAAGAACTTAAGGGTTTACTTTCATGAATATGAAACATCTCTAAATTTGTCATCAAATAAAACAACCAAGATGTATAATTATGTATTTTCATACTCGAATTCATTTAAAACAGGGCATACATACACAGATATGTACATGCATATACACTCACATGCCCATGCACATGTGCTTATTTCCTTTGATATGCATAGACTACATCTCAAAATGTAAATATGAAGTTAATAGTTAATAGAGAGAAGGCTTGTAGGTTAGAGATCTTTCACTCTGTGCTTTTCAAGTCGTCCTGAATTATAAACCATTAGTCAGTGTATGAGGGGCTTGCAGGTTAGCTCAGCTGTTTAAAGTGCTTGCTTGTCCTTAAGGCAGCCTGAGCTAGGGAAAAAAGAAGACAGAGAGAGAGAGAGAGAGAGAGAGAGAGAGAGAGAGAGAGAGAGAGATGACTGATCGAAGATGCTGAAAAAATCCAGTGTCCATGAACCCCACCAACACAGTTTTTGATGCTAAGCATTTGATTGGATGTAAGTTTGATGATGCTGTTGTTCAGTCTGATATGAAGCCATGGGCCTTCCTGGTGGTAAATAATACAGGCAGGCCCAAGCTTCCAGTACCATACAAAGGAGAGACGAAGAGCTTCTACCCAGAGGAAGTGTCTTCTATGGTGCTGAAAAAGATGAAGGAGACTGCAGAATCTTGTCTATGGAAGACTGTTACCAATGCTGTGGTCCCTGTGCCAGCTCACTTTTGTGACTGTTAGCATCAGGCAACCAAAGATGCTGGAACTATTGTTGGTCTTAATGTGCTTGGAGTTATCAACGAACCAACAGCTGCTGCTATTGCTTATGGCTTAGACAAAAGAGTTGGAGCTAAAAGATATATGCTGATGTTTTATTTAGGATGTTGCACTTTTGATGTGTCAGTCTCCACTATTGAAGGTGGAATCTTTGAAGTGAAATCTACTGCTGGAGACACCCACTTAGGTGGAGAAGATTTTGATAATCAAATGGTCAATCATTTTATTGCTGAATTCAAGCGCAAACACCTCAGTGAGAATGAAAGAACTGTCTGCTGCCTTTGTACTGTGTGTGAGTGAGCTAAGAGAACCTTCTTTCAGCACTCAAGCCACTATTGAGATTGTTTCTCTCTATGAAGGAATTGACTTCTACACTTCTATTACTCGTGCTTGATTTGAAGAATTGAATGCTGACATTTTCCGTGGCCCTCCGAACCCTGTGGAGAAAGCTCTTCCAGACACTAAGCTGGAGAAGTCTCAGAAGTATGACACTGTCCTGGTGGGTAGTTTTACCCATATCCCCAGGATCCATGAGACTCTACAGGATTTCTTCAGTGGAAAATAACTGAATAAGAGCATAAATTCTGATGAGGCTGTTGCTTATGGTGCAGCTGCTCAGGCAGTCATTTTATTTGGAGACAAGTCTGAAAATGTCCAAGATTTGCTGCTGTTCGATGTCACTCCTCTTTCTCTTGGTATTGAAACTACTGGTGACATCATGACAGTTCTCTATTCCTGCCAAGCAGACCCAGGTCTTCACTACCTACTTGAACAACCAGACCGGCATGATCATTCAGGTATAAGAAGGTGAGCATGGCATGACCAAAGATGACAACCTGCTTGGTAAGTTCGAACTCACAGCATACCTTCTGCACCCCGTGGTGTTCAACTTATGATAGTGATGCCAAGGGCATCCTCAATGATTCTGCAGTCAATAAAAGCACAGGGAAAGAGAACAAGTTTACCATCACTAATGATAAGGGCCATTTGAGCAAGGAGGACACAGAGTGTATGGTCCAGGAAGCAGAGAAGTACAAAGCTGAAGATGAGAAGCAAGGGGCCAAAGTGTCCTCCAAGAATTCATTGGAGTCCTATGCTTTCAATATGAAAGCAATTGTTGAAGATGAGAAATTTCAGGGCAAGATTAGTAATGAAGATAAACAGAAGATTCTTGACAAGTGTAATGAAATCATTAACTGGCTGGATAAGAATCAGATCGTGGAGAAAGAAGAATTTTAATATCAGCAGAAGAAGCTGGAGACAATCTACAATTCCATCATCACCAAGCTGTGCCAGAGTGCATGCCTGGAGCAATGCCCGGGGGCTTCCCTGGTGGAGGAGCCCCTCCCTCTGATGGTGCTTCCTCAGAGCCCACCATTGCAGAAGTTGATTAGGTCAATCCTAATTATAAATATGACATTCTTCTACAACCAATAAAATTGAAGAACCCAAATTTGTAGCAAATTCTGTGGCATTTAAAGTTATTTAATTTGAGCCGCTAAAATAAAGTACTGGGCATTCTCAATACTTGAATAATGGAACATGTACACATGGAAACACAGCATTACACTTTAAGCACTGTAACATAGGTGGAAATACAATGTCTTCAATAAAAATATTTAAATTGGCACAGAAAAACCATTAGTCAATGTAAATAATAAATGAGCAAAAATTTAAATGTTGATAAGGCATATATTAATGAAAACTAATTGATCATTGAAAAAAGTATTTCTACACATATACCCTTACATATATTTTTGAAAATTTTCATTAAATAAATGATTTGAAAAATAAAACATTTAGAAGCTTGTTGATGAAAAATTTAGAAAATATTCAGAGGGATGGAAGAATGTAAGGAGAGACAAATTCAGGACTGAATCAAATCACCTCCAATCTACCTCTACCTAGTCAGTCTGTGGGTGGAGAGGGGGCTGCAAGATCATGGAATTCTGTTCTACTGAATCATCTTTATGTCCGAGAAACATGAGAGTAAAATGAGAGAAGGAAGGTTTGAGCCTATGTGGCTATGTGGCAGCTTTGATATATGCAGCCACTACAAAACCAAGTTTCATGGCAATGAACCCCAATTTCAAGTCAAAATTTGCTTTCCCATCTTCAGAAAAGGGATAGTGACAATCGTTCATTCATTCATGCATGCATTCATTCACTCATTCAATGAGTGTTATTTTGTATTTAGACACAGAGAACCAAAATGAGCAAGAGGCTCTTAGCTCTCTGATGTTCTCCTCCTCTATGACCCCTGTTCTCTCTTCAGTGAGCATTCACCTTATTATGGCCTATGTATATCCTCATGGACATAGCTGCACTCTTCTTTTCACTCAAAAGCTATTTCCTAACATTTTTAAACCAAAATTACCAGGTCCATGTAATAGAAACTGTCTGCACATCTCTACTTACACATTCCACAGATACCTGTTGGGGAAATAAAGCAATCTTACCAGTGCAAGATCCTGCTGCATCAATACAGGATAAAGAGAAACAATTTTAAACTGAGTACTGCCAGGTATATGTGCAAGTAAAAGTAGGGGGAATGTGTCTACAATTTACAGATATAATTTCAATTTTGCAAAAGTGCAAGACAGAACAGCTAAACATCTTCATAGAAAACAAGAGGGCACATTTGTGGTGTGTAACTGTCTGTATGTTTCTCATGATATACACAAGACACACACCTCTTAGTTCCTTTTAAGGGTATATGTTTACCATCTCAAAGACCAGAGGGCTCATGACCTGTCTTAGGTCAAATATCTTAGCAGAACCTTTACGTGTTCAAGGGAAACCTTAAGGAGGAGAAAGCAGGGAACAAGCACCTCCTTCTCTTTACAAAACATAGAGCATTTAATCATCTTACATTGCCACTAGACAGCCCAACCAATTTGCCCTTACAATATCACAAATGTATGCCTTCTAAACAGTAGTCTGTTTCCCTGAAAATGCAGCCTACTTCTTCCTTTGAGCTCCATACATTGCTGCCACAGTGAATTATACCGCTAAGGGAATAAGCCTTTGCCCAAATGAAAAACTGAGACATTAGCCTTGAGTCTTTTACCTGTTTTCCAGGCCCTTCTTCATGTGGTCACTGAAAATCTCTGACCATTGAAGCTTGTAAACACCTATTTAATATTTCTACCTTTCACTGCGCTACCTCCCTGGGCCACACTACCTGCTCTCCACTCGGGGAGTCAAAAGCAACCTCTTTTGCAAAAACAAGATTGACTAGAAAGTGAAGTCATGAGGAAACTGGTCTTGAAATTGATTTTCTGGGCTTTTGCAGATTAAGCATAAAGATTTATTCTGTCTTTTCATATTTTCAACCTATTTCTTTTCCTCTTTCACTTCCTCATGAGAAGGTAAGAAAGAACATCCTAAATAGGAAATAGCATTGTGTATAGTTTTCCATGCATATTGAGATAAGTGCTACTCTTTTTAGCAATTGGCACTGGATGCTTCGAGACAATGGAAAATTTGTTTCTGATTCTGCACAGTCCCTGGGAGCAAGCAGTAGGCTGGTTGGTAAACATTGCATTGGTGGCAAATAATATATAAGAAAATCTATAAAATAAGAAAGGAGCTTTCAGATATTGAGGAGTAAACTTGGTGAGGTTGTAGTATAGATATTTTTCTTTCCGTTTTTTGGAAAATAATTCATCAAAGACTTATAAATGCACTGGGGCATTTAGCGAAGGTATATCTGGGATGTAGCGATGGATTGGGTAGTTATGAATGCACAGGCGAACCGAACCAAGGGGGCACTGAAGAGCAATGACACAGCGATGGAAAAAGGCCTGAGCAAGTTCATCTCCGACTCAGCTCTTTTCTGCTAATGTGAGTGGATCACTGGGGGAAGAATGTAGAGATGATTGTTGTCTTCAGCCACTTATGATAGTGCTAGACAAACTGATTGTTTTCTGTGCTTTAAGCCCTGGTGGGAAGTTCCTCAGCATTCCAAGTTAAGCAGGCAAAGTTTTGGTCATATTATTTTTAATTGAAACTCTTAAATCTTATGAGAAGAAAACATGTCATAAAAATTTAATTTTTGTGATGTCATTTGAAAGTGCTGTCAGTGTTTACATTGCAAATCAAATTTTAGAAGTTTACAGCTGTCATAAGAAACCCTAGGAATGCAAATATGCTACTTATGAATGTTCTGGTTCACCTGCTGCAAGACATAATTAAGAGTTCTTTTCTTGCTTTCAACCAGCTTTCATTCATCCAAAAAAATTAAAAACAGCCTGGCATGGTAACGCACCCTGTAATCTCAGCACTTGGTAGGATAAGGCAAGGATCACTGAATTCAAGGCCAGCCTGGGATACAGAGTGAACTCAAATACATTCTGCATTACACAGTGAGACCCTGTATCCAAAGAAAAAATAAGACCCTGTCTCAAGTATCAAATACGCAGACTTTTACCCTTATACAGAGACAAATTCTTAGAATGTGACACTCCTATTTTTTTATGGAAAAGGGAAAGTAAGTTCAAGTGTGTGATATACATCCATGATATGTCTACAGAAAATCCAGTCAAGACCCTTAAGGTGACAGGGTTTCAAAGAGCTCTTTGAAACTCATGAGGTCTTTGGATCCAAAGCCAGATCAAGAATCATGAATATTCCATGATGCAGTTTTCTTTTCTTCTTGTTCGTACGAGAATGCTTTCATGAATCTGAAGCTCTCTGTACAGTTTAGGTGGACTGTCAACTTGATTTACTTGGAACCTACCCAGAAAGTAGTAAAGCACCCTTCAGGGTGCATTTGGGCAGGTAATGAAGGCATGATGTTGATGTCTGCATCTGAGCTCCCACTCCTTCTACCCTGCCACTGGTCCCTTGCTCTGCTTATTGGCCAACATGAGCTGAGCTGTGTCTTTCTACCATAACATTCCTTCCATTGGACCAGCTGACCACAGACTGAATCACTCAAAATTTAAGCTAAAGAAATCTTTTCCTCTGTTAAACTAGTATTTTGTCACAACAATGGGAAAACTGATTAATACATTCTCCTGATGTGTCCTACTGTCTGAATGACTTCAGAATTTTGTGGATAGCTATATTGTTGCTGTATAGAATCAAAGTATATGCATATATATATATTAATATATTTTTCCCTTTATTTGAGATATTCCCAGAAGAATCAGGTTTGCAATTATACATTTTCTTACTTCCAGTTTATCCCTACTTTATATCATTTTCTCTTGGCTTCTCATGTGCTATAAGGGAAAGGAAAAAAAAAAGACACACACACACACACAGAGAGAGAGAGAGAGAGAGAGAGAGAGAGAGAGGATAGCTTGGATAACTGTACTGCTGATTCCTACTAGTCTGTTAAAAGAATTGTTAAAGCTTAGGGCTTTTATCCTAGGGGCGTGGAGCTGACATAGCACTGAAGATTGAACCTATCCTTGTGCTTGTCTAAGCAAGCACCTAGTCCATTGAAATATCTCACCAGCTTATCTTCTTTTTGAATTTTTTGATGCTTCTATCTAGTAACTTAAATTTTTTTCTTTTAAGTTTTTTCTCTTCTGCTGCTGAACTACAAATATATGAATAATGTATTATATACATTTATAGGTACAGACATACAGATTTTTACTAATTACTATGCATTTAGGCACCTCATAGCTGAACAGGTAAACCCAGGATTGTAAACTCAAATCTCTGTGTAGGTGAGGGAAACACTGTACGGAAATGAAGCCATTAATGTTCATGGACTTTGAGAAAGGACTATACACCTGCAGAAAAGCCAATAAGCAGCCTGCCCACAGCTGCCTGGACTCGAACTTAGTCATTTACTATGGGAAGGTGCATGAGCAGAGTGCTACCACAATTACCATTTATTTCATTACTGTAAGTTAAAGGTTTAGGGCTAGTGTTAGAGCTCAGCTGAAGAGCACTTGCCTAGCATATAGAAAGCCCTGAGCTCAGTCCTCAGTTCAATAAAACAATAAAAATTGATACCTACTTAACAAAAAGAAAAGAATTAAATAGTGACTGATACAGCTCAGAGGTTAAACATTCTGGGTTAAACACTCAGTACCAGATGAGAGAAGGAAGGAAGGAAGGAAGGAAGGAAGGGAGAGAGAGAGAGAGAGAGAGAGAGAGAGAGAGAGAGAGGGAGGGAGAGGAAGAGAAAGGTTTAAAATGTAAGAAAGCCAAGGTGATACTAAAAGACAATGAGATCACTGAAAAGGGCTTGTTAATCAAATTTTTACATAGAGAGATAAAAGCGATATTTTGAAATTCTCTCTAGATCATATAACTAGTCAAATAAATCTAGACTCAACAATGAATCATTATTTTTACATCAGTTGGAAACTATAATTTTGTAAAGGTTAAAAGTACAAAGTTAGAAAGTGAAATCCTTGAGACATTTTTGGAGAACATAAGCAAATAAGCTAATAACTCTTAGCTGATATTCCAAGTCATCCAAAACAAAACAGAAAATTATACATGCTTGATTTACATTCTGTTTGTACTAGACATATTAACCATAGACTGAAATTTTTTAATTCAAAAATCCAAATATGAAATGTTAGGGCCAGCAAGATAGCTCAGAAGACTAAGCACCTACTTAGATATGTGCAAGGGCCAGGGTTCAGTCCCTCATACCACATGCTATGCCAGACCTGTCTGTGCACACTGAACCAGTGAAGAAATCTGGGCATAGTGGTGCAGCCTATAATCCCAGTGCTGCGGAGTCTGAAAATAGGAAGATCACTACAAGTCCTTGCTACCAAGAGACCCTGTACAAAAATAAAACAACAACAAGAAAAAAAAAATCACATATACATAGTGTTCCAAAATCTGAAGCTGTTTTGAGCCCCAGTATGAAAGCTCATGGAAATGTTCACAGCTGCTTTCTTGTGATGAGTCACAACAGAAACATAGTTGCACTAAAACTGTAACATATAGAATGTATGAGGGCTGAGGAGACAGCTCTGTGGCACAAGTGCCTGCCTGGAAATTGCAAGTTCATGAGTTTGAACCCCGGTCCCACAAAAATAAATAAATAAATAAATAAATAAATAAATAAGAAATAATGGTTCATTTTATTTATTTCCTTCTTGATCTTTCTTGAATTTTCCAAATTACCCATAAGGAGGAAGAAAGAGGAATAATTATTATTTTTTAATTGAGACTGGAGACCACACCCAGTCTCAATCATCTTTTCAGTGTACCCCAAGGGTGGGGCCAGCAAGGCCTGTGGTGCCAGGGATTGAACCCTGGTCCTTGTTTTCTGCCTAAGCAGGTGCTTTAGTCTGTTGAGCTATCTGCTGGCCCATTGGTTCATTATTGAGTCTAGATTTAGTTGACTAGTTATGGCATCTAGAGAGAATTTCAAGATCTTACTTTTATCTCTCTGCATAAAAATTTGATTAACAAGCCTTTTTAGTGATCTTATTGTCTTCAGGCTGTTCACATAAGGTTTCTATGACACATAAACCTTAGGTTTAGATTTGGGTCTCAACTTCAAGACATTTTATTATATGTATATACACAAAGAATCCATATCTAAAAAGTATCTAAAACTCAAAGTATTTCTGGTCCCAAATATTTTAAATGAGATACCTAACCTACAGTATACAAACCTTGCCACCCCTAGGCACATTTGTTGGGCAGAAAAACAATAAAAGAGAGCTTAAAACAAAAGCAATATCAAGAGAATGACAATGAAAAAATCTAAAGCCTTCACCAACCTCATCCATAACCTGATGAACACTGGCAAATGGACACCCTGGTACTCACAGCCTCCCAAGTCTCTCTTTTTCCCTCAAAGAATACCAGAAAATGCATATGATCATTTGGAAACCAGATTGCTTTTCTTGAAGTTTAGTGTGTTACTTTTCCAGCCACCAACATTAATTTGGCCTTGAAGCACAGACATATTTGATATCCCACTGTTTTTAATTTGTAGGTTTCTGAAACAGCATTTCGAATAATGCTATGGTACCAATATAGCCTGTAGCAATTTTAGTGCTATTGTTCTATCCTCGGGTAATGCGCTGTATTGATGAAAGTTCTATTACAATGGTTCCTCAGTTTTCAGCTTCAAGTCACATTCTGGTCCAACAGTTGCATGGAGTTTGGGACACATCAGGCTTCAGTAACAAATACGCTCACATATGTAATGATGTAACATGACAGAAAATGTGTATCTATGTGGGAAGTCAGAGTGCTACGGTGTGGTTCAGGTCAGTGAGGACTGCTTCTTGTAGGGCACCGGGCTGATAATGACTCAACATCCTGACACCTGTCTTCCAGTGTCAACATAAATGAGAAGCCGGGATGGAAGAACATGGGGAGATGTTTGTGCCAGCCCTAGATATAAAAGACATCATTTCTGCTCATGTTCCACTAATTACAATTCAATCGTTTGTCTGTAACAAACTGTGAGGTAACTTGGAAATGAATTCTAACTAAGTGCCAAGAAGAATAAGAACCCAATTTTTTATAATTAGCTGTCAGTCTCAATAGCAAAGGGGAAGAAAAATCATCTCGTCCAATTGCCTCTGGATACCCACAGGAATAAAAGGCTCCCTTTTCCATATTTTTTCCTGTGTTCCATTTTTAAAATCTTACATAACACTTATACCATAGCTTAAAAAAGAAAATAGCTGTTTTGAATATGAGCCACATATTTTATAAATGAGAACATATGGGTACTTAGAAATCCCCTGCTCTTCATCCTCCCACATGTGAGCTACATACCTACTCCATACAAAGCATGAGGAGTACAGAGGAAACTTCACACATGAAACCCACCTTTGAAGAGTGTGCAACTGAGTCGACAGCAAAATGAAAGACATGATTGTAGACCTGACTACAAAGACATAACTATAAACCACGTACTTTCTTCTTATAGGAGAGAAGCAACACGCTATCCCTGGGAAGATCTTGATTCACCACCATATGCACAGCACACATAAATGTTTCAGATATTTTTTAAAAAGAAATTTCTGGTGATTTAATCACAAAAATGATTTATTAATTCTATACCAGTGAGCATAGACTTACAAAATAATCTCAGGCCTAGAAAGCTTGACAGTGTGCCATTTTATCTTCTCTAATTATTTGTTTTTCTCTAAGCATCTTTCTACATAGTGGATGAATAACAAACTCATAAAATTGTATTCTACTTTATCCTTCTGTCTCCCTCCGTAAAGTAATGAAATCAAAGGTGAAAATTAACACCATTAGAGAAGAGCTGATGATCAGAGCTGGAAATGTTGCTTGCAAACAGCTATTTAATCAAAGCATTACCAAGATCCATCTGTAGCCTTAAAAAAGATTTTCTTCCAAGTTTTGCTAGATTGAAATGCAGTAAGAAACTCTGCATTAAACCAGGAATTCTCTGAATTCAATAAAAGGAAATGTAAAAGATATTTTCTTCAAATGCCTCCAGCTGGCCATCTGCCCTAATCACATACAGGCCTCAAAATTGTTTTCTACTAACAATAATAGGATCTATAAAGAGTATTACTGTGGAATGATTTGAGAGACTGCAGAGTACGGTGACCTTTCTCCTTGGTGGAGCTGAACCTGCCTGGATGTGAATACGAAGTCAGACACCAAAAATGAGCCTGAACTGGTGGTATGTGGCTCCCTCTTATCCAGCTATGGAGCACTCGTCAAATCTCATCCAAGGGCAAGTACAGCTGATTCGCTGCTGATCTTCTGCCCTCCAAGAGCAACCACACATAGCATAGATAGTGATGAAATTATCACAATAATTCAGCAAAATGGGACTTTAAAAAATACATTCCATTTAGCTGTCCTCAGGGTCAGAGCATTTATATTATCCCACGTGTTCATGTGCAGGGCTCATAAAGAATGAGGGCTGTAAATCTACACAAAGCTAAAGGAGAACAGGAACAAGAGAGTAATGGGGGTTCCCTGAGTCAGCTAGTGTCCTAAACACATGCCTTTCTTGGTAGGCTGTTTTGGAATAGATCAGCCGCTTACATGTTTCAGATTGATTGATTTCCAAGCAGTGTCTCAGGCAGCCTCACCAAAGGAAGACTGGTAAACCCAAGAGATCATAAAACCTGGAATGGAGCGATGTATTTATAACAAAGGTATGTCTCCTCTCCTGTCTTTCCTACCCCCAGGGGTGCAATAGATCAACTCATTGAGTCCCAGCTCCCTCATCTGAAGAAAGAATTGCAAGCTGTCCCATTCAGGATCAAGATGTAAAGTGATTGTAATGTCTTTGAAAGGGCTTTACAAATAGCAAAGCGCTATAATATTATTGAGTGATATTACAAAACACAAAAGAAAATCCTACACAAAGATCCTGACACTACAGTTCTTTTTCTTTGGGGAGAACAGCATATTCATTAAATAAGACATTCATTCTAAGACACCAGTGCTTCTTATTTACCTCAGCATCTGTGCACATTTGTAGATATACTTTAAAGTTTCCAAGTGTATGATCCTCACCGGAGCTGTGGGTGCTATGGTTAGATCTTGAATGGTCCCCCCAAAGATCCATGTATTGAAAGCTCATTTCTCAACCCATAATACTGTTCAAAGGTAATGGAATCTTTAAAAAACAAATGGGGCTTAGCAGAAGGATGGTCGGTCCCTAGGGATATGCTTCCAGGAGACATTGGCATTTAGGATCCTCAGTTGCTTTCTGCTTCCCAGGACCCTGATGTGAGAAAGATTCCTGCTGTACACATTCTGATATAATCTTCTGTGTGGTATATATTGACTTGGATAATTTAGAGCCTATGATGGAAAATCAAGGAAATAAATTGTATTAGAAAACTCTACTGATAACCGCCGGGCGTGGTGGCTCACACCTGTAATCCCAGCACTTGGGAGGCTGAGGCAGGAGGATTGGTGTGAGTTTGAGACCAGCCTGGGCTACAAAAGTGAGCTCAAGGCCAGCCTCAACTGCATAGCAAGACCCTGTCTCAAAAAGACAAAAAAAAAAAAGAGAAGAAAAGAAAGAAAACTCCACTGACAACATTTTCTTTTAGAGCTTATTCTTCCATGTTTCTCCTGATTCTCAGGGTTCTTTTGCTCTTGGCTTAGGCATTTGGTTCTCCTACAAATTTTTATCATAAGCCAAAGCCATGAAGTTTTTCCTCAGTGGTAGCCTTTCTTCCTAGATGTATTCTTCTCTTCAAACCAAATGGAGCTTAGACTGAAGTATTTCAAGCGTTCAAAGCAAACAATATCCATCCCAGATTGATGTGCCCTGAAAAACTATCCTTCAACATCAACATGGAATGAGATACTTTCATGACAGAGAACAACTGAAAAATTCATGACATCAAACCAACCCTACAAAGAGTACTGATAGATATTCTAAATAGAGAAAAAAATAGACAAGAATTCCAAGAACAACAACAGAAAGAAATCAGCAGCAAGATCAAACAATTAAACAGAGGGGGAAAAAATAAGGAACCAAGATTATCAATATAACTTGACAAAGATAAGCCAATACATATCAGTTATAACCATCAGTGTAAATGGACTAAATTCAATAATCAAAAGATACAGACTGGCAGAGTGTGTCAAGAAACAACAAAATCAGAATATACATTCTTCTCAACTACAAATGAGACATTCTGTGACATAAACCATATATTAGCCCACAGAATAAGCCTTAAGTAAATGCAAAAAAATCAAATTATCCCATGAATAATGTCTGGCTATAGTGCAATGAAATTAGAAATTAATGGCAAAAAAATGGCAAAAAACCCTTTGTAAACATGTGGAAATTAAATAACACCCTCATGAACAATCAAAGTTCAAAGTAATAATATTCTTGTGCCAAAATAGGCTGGAGGGAGAACACAGTGACATTTTCAAAATGGCCTGAAAGTACTAAATAATGGACAGTTGGGTGAGACCCTCTCAGTAAAGGGACAAGAATAGTTGTACAAAACTGAAAAAGTAGATGGAAGTAATCTAAGTAATTTCAGAGAGGAGCACTTTCATCTAATTCACACAGAACAATAACTGGTACAGATCCTTGCCCTGCTAATGGCGACCTTGCTATTCTGGAAGTCACACCTGTGCAACATGGAGGAGACATGGAGAGCAGGCAGGGAGTGAACGGGCACTTTCCAGAGGGAAGCACACTCTTGTTGCACAGGGGAATCCAAGTGGCCACTGCAGCACTGCATCTTGTGTCCCTTTCCTTGTTGTACATGACAAACTCAACACTGGTTTTGCTAAAAGAACATGTGCAGTCATATTAATCCATGCAACATGTTTCTGGCGGCTTTTCTTCTCACTTCAAATTCAGCTGAGCAGTTACTTCTGAACCAAGCAGGCAGGGAGTGCTCACAGCCAGAGAGGAAGATGAGCAAGCACACAGTCATCATAACACAAACTCCACAGGAAAGCAGCATCCTCCCCGGGCCAACGACCAGAACTACATCAGACTCTAATGCAGCCCGTTTTAAAGAAAACAAGAACATTCTGTCATTAGTTCTCCCTCTCTGTGTCTCTCAAGCAGTATGTTTAGCTGTTGCTCAGGCTGGGCCATTGCACCAATTCATTAAAAATAAATAAATAAAACTCCCACTTTGTGACTGCTTGATCACCCTGAAGCCCCAGCCTCCAGGAATCATGTTGCCAAGCTGAGCTTTGGCAGCAACAGAAGATGCTGGGTATCCTGCACACATCTTATCTCTGTTTTCTCAGAGCAATACAGTCACATCAGACTAGCAAATGAGCAGCAGGGGGTAATGTGAAAGGCAAGGGTTTTAGTGACAGAAGAAGGCACAAGTCCATCACTTGCTATGTGGATTTTAAAATAAATTACATTGTGTCTCTTCACTCACACAATGTGTATTAATAAATATTAGTTTATCAACATAAGTAACACAGGGCATGGGGAAAAACTAAGTACTTAATAAAAATACCTTCTCCTATATCTGGTAAATGTCTCTCTCTTTAACTCCTCTTTGATTCTTGGGTCTGTCATATACATAAAAACTTCTTAACACTCTTGGATGCTAAAATAATACTCCATATAAAGCATCTGTATCCTAGACCAGACATCACCGTAATTTTGTAAAACTATTAAAAGTGATTTGTCCTAGCTATGGTATCTCACAGGCTATGCACTAGACCAAAGATTCTAAAGCCATAACTTCTGTAATCCCAGCACTTGGGAGGCTGAGGCAGGATGATCGGTGAGAGTTTGAGACCAGGCCGTGCTACAAAAGTGAGCCCAAGGCCAGGCTGAACTGCATAGCAAGACCCTGTCTCAAAAAGGTAAAAATAAATAAATAAATAAATAAAATAAAAAATAAAGCTATAACTTATGTTTAGCTCTAACCCACCTGTACTGCACTTCCAAACAGTTCCACAGTATCAGAGCAAATGTCGGAAACAGCTCTTAGACTTTTAGTCTTTCAAATTAATTCAGGAAGCCTATGTGCTAAGCCTCACTGATAAGTAGTAGGGCTAGCTCTGAAGCCTAAGATGACATTTTATGTCTTCTGATATTGAATTACTATGAAAACAATTTGTGCATATAAAAATAAAACAATACAGAAAAAGTGTGTGCGGTGAAATGGAATTTGAAAGCTTTCTAAAGTCCCACCCCCTTTAGTGACCCCACCCCCAGATTTAGGCACACACACAAGACACCCACTCTGACTTTACATCAGACTGAGTCTGACTTCAAACTGGGAAGGCAACATTGAATCGCATTAGAAGTCCACTTTTACTATTTATAGCACTCTGCATTGTGACACTTGACAGAGCACAATTTAGTGGAAAGTAAATTCCAATCTTGATATTGCTGTGGCTGCTTTAAGGAGCCCTGACTGCCATTTAGGCCTCTACCACACAAACATTTGCATATATGCCCTCAGTCTCCTGAAGGCAAGCTTAATTAAAAAAAAAAACAAAAACCTTTTGTTTATTTATTTGGTACTACACAGCTCAGACTCTAGTGATCCTCCTGTCTCAGCCTCCTCAGTGCTGGGATTACAGGTATGCACCACCAGGCCTGGTTTCAGTGTCCAGCATGGCTTGCCTGGAGTTTTGGGGCAGGCATGACCTGTAATACCAGGAATGAAACCTGAGACCTTGCACTTGCCAGGCAGGCACTTAGACTGTAGAGCTATCTCCCTAGCCCTCAAACTTAGCATTATGTAGAAAATATCAATATACTTTTATTATTTTGCTAGTGGATAAGATCTCTCTAGTTTTTTCATTTCTTATTAGCTTTTGAGGGTTACAAACAAAAATGATAACTTTTTTCACCCACAGGATGTTTCTCAAAGCACTGAAACAACAAGTTAAAGAGTCCACCAGTAAGAATCTGGCTCAAATCTACACTTATTGTGTACTTCATGTGTACAAAGAAACACTTGCAACCATTTTTTTCCTGAGTTGTCTCTTTTCTCACTATATCACACTAATAAATTTATCTTAGTCATAAAATTTCAAAGTGATAAAAGTGAACATATTTATATGCAAAAATCATTGTTGAGTCTGTACTGCTTATAAAGTCCACATGTCTTCCAGGTCTCTCCTTGGAATGATCCAAAATACATTATCAGATTCTTCCTATAATCATCAATAAGATATATGCTTAGCACAAATTCTATGGCTCCTGCAGTGCTCTCCCATCACACTTGCCCCCACATGGGGACTTCACCTGTGAGGACATTCTGGGCTCATCTGTCTGTATCTGAGGTATCAGATTTATCTCTACTAGAAATAACTATGCTTATTAAAAACTGTACAAGTAAAAAGATCATTATCACTTCTACTTTGAGGTAGTGCTGGTTTGATGGTCAAAAGTTAGTATTGGCAATTCTGTATTTTAATTCAAAGAATATAGTTCTGTCAACACGTGACTCTGCAGAGTGACAAAAACCTGGCATTTCAAGATGTTGTGCTGCTTAAATATGCAGACCTTAAAAAGAAATCTCTTGACTTAGTAGTTTATGATCTATATATACCTACTTCAGGTTAGTGCCTGTATAGAATTATTGCCACCTGAAGTTAATGAAAATAATGTTGGGCTTGCCTTACTTATGTAATGGACATAAGGCAACATGAGTTAAATCCTTAAGGACAAAGCAAGCACCAAAAACTAAGGGACATAGGTAATATGCGTGATGATCTGTGGACAAAATATCCATTCATGAAACTCTAAATGAACTGACACATTACTTACAAAGCAAGCACAAAATAAAAGATGGAAGAAAGTAAAAGAAGAGTAATAGAGGACCTGTATAGCTGGAATAAGAGAGGGTAGGTGACAGACATTTTCACCATCCCTGACATCATAGCTTGATGAAACAATGGTGCACTGCCACCCATCTGCCCTATAGCCCCTGCATTTATTTGGCTTCCTTCCCATGATGTCTACTTCACCCCCATGGCGGAAAAATCCACAGAGGTGGTGGGCTTGTTGTAAAAAAGAGAGACTGGAAGAAAGTGGAACTGCAGGGTTATGCGTAGCCTCATTTAAGGTTGCCCACAGGTATTTTCTCAAGGTTTTACTGTTTCCAGTACTATTCAGAAGCTATATCCATATTTGCTAAAAGAGAACTTTCAGGCTGCTGAGCTTTGCAGTAATCATATTCCATCTGCATTTCCCTTCATATAAGGGAATATTAAATATGTATTAGAGACAAGTCACAAAAGTCTTAGTTGTGATTAAACTAAGAGGAGTGCAATTCATTTATTTCTAGTCAAAACCAAAATTTCGCTATATCTGTTTTGCTTGAAAATCATACTTTTTTTGTATTTCTCTCACAATATGCTATAGATAGTAAATTCAAATAAGATTTTCATTTTGTTATACCCACCTATACTTATGATTTACAATATTATAATTCTAGAAACATAGAGCACTAAAAGAGACCATTGAGATTAATTAAACTGTATGTTTGGTAGATAAAGCAGTCAATGCCAGGAGGAAAGATTAGAGTTTACTAGTTTCATTCTGCTATAATGATTAGATTTAGCTGAAAATAATATTGTGCAGGGCCTGTAAATTCAGAACTTGCTTAGAACTTACTTAAAGGTCATTTTTAATGATGGTGACCATCAGTTTTAATGAGTGCTTTTTTTGGTTTCTTGTTCTTGTCTTAGAACATGCCCATTACATGTCTAAGTTGTTGATTCAAGTAACATATGAACACCTGGAGCACAGCCACCCATCCTACCCAGCCAACAGATGTCTCTGAGAAGTAAATTTGCCAGGCAGCCTTTGTTTATAACACAGCCAGCCAGGCCCGGGCAATGGGCAGATGTGTACATAGTCATCAATGAAGTGTGTTAGGTGAGTGAACTTGGGATGCCTGGTTTTGATCAAGAACAATCCAAACAATGATGAACTATTCATAAAGTTGAAGTCCATGTTTAATGGCTTTTAGCTGTAAAATTGTTTTTCTTTCAAATTATAGACATTCTGAGATGAATTTTACCCCAAACCATTTGATGTGTGCATCATCATGTCATTTCTTTTCTCAAAGTGACCTCAGAAGCTTCAACGAGTTATATATATATATATATATATATATATATATATATATATATATATATATATATAACTTGGACTTTAGAATTATGCAATTGAATTCAAATGTTGGATCTTCCCATTTATTTTTTACTTTTTTGACCAGATTTCTTTATCATAATCTTTTCTTTCTTCACCTACAAATGGAAGCAATTACACCCCTATATTATTAGGTCATGATGAAGATTCACATCTGTAATATATGGAAAGATGCCATAACATTTACCTTTTTAATTTATGTCCATTCATTGAGGATAATATTCAGTGTAGAGGTCACAGCCTCTTTTGGCCCACATTTCTTGTAGAGGAAAGTGCACTGGTGAATTTTATTAGAAACTACCAACCTCTAAACCATTAAGAGATAGATGGTCATGGTGATGTTGTCTAAAGCAGACCAGATTCCAGATCCCTTTTTCCTTCTCTGTACTCTGTCAAACGAAGGACTCTTCCAACTTTATTTTCTGCCTCCAAATGATTTCAGAGGAATCTTAAAATCAACACTCATTCAACCCATTTGGTACAGGAGCTTTGAGATTATTCTCCAGATTAAGTAGTATATCTGAGGGATTAGCGTTTAAAAGCAAAGTAAAAAGCAAGAAATCTATTTCATCCTCAATTTTAAGACATGTCATCTTGCCCAACTTTCTGTTTTTTCAGTGATTTGCTTTATGTACATGCTTCCCTTCATGGTGGGTCCCTTGTCCTCTTCTCTGAGTCTCTGCAATTAGATTCAGCCTATTCTTCAGCAGTTCTAATCTTGATGCCTGATTCACTGAAGTGAAAGGAATTTTTACTGTCTGCAGGCTGCAATAAATTTAATCTCTGTAGAGTTCATGCGGATACTTATAAACAGCTGTCTCTTTATTTTTACTTAATATTATCTATTTCAATTTATCCAGTCCTTCTATTTACTGCTGTTTAGGAAGACTAGATACTTAACAGTTATCTCACAAAAGAACAGTCTTTTTGTGGATTCAAGCCATTTGTCTCACCCAAGAACAGACTACATAATAAATAAGTGATCCTTGACCTTGACCAGTAATGTTGGCTTATTGTCTTTACTAATATTCAAAGTAAAATAAGTCAACTGTCACATATGTTTTCCAGCCACTGCTGCTCTCTGAACAGTCACTTCTGCTTCTCTTTTCTATCTGCCCCTACTGCCTCCTACCACCAGCCCATAGACAACACAGCCTCAAAACATGGGCTGCTATGTTTCTCTAATTGTATCTCTTTTCCTCCATCTTCCCTCACCTGTCATATATTTGGGACAATTTTCCTTATTGTTTGTTCATTTGATTTCTTTGAGCCTGAAGATTGACACTCTAAACTCTATTCACTTTATTTCTTTTTCTGTATCTTCCTTGAGTGACAAATAATTAGTCTGATATTTGTTTACTTACAAAACAAATGAAAAATTGCTAGGTTTTAAAATTTTATAAGCAAGATCCATAGAAAAACATCCTTTTGCAGACTGGCTAACTGGGTTATAAAATAAGCTAACATTATTTTGTTAAAAAAAAAAAAAAGATGGAAATTACAACACTAAACTTTAGTGCTTGCCAAACTGAGGACCTCAGAAATGTGAAATGCTCCCTCCCTTCCTCTGTCAAGAGGTTCATATTGACGTAAGTATTAAGAAAATGTCTGTCAGATGTGATACTAGATCTTGTATACTAGCTTGTGCTTGACGCAAAGAGGTCAGCAGTGCATGGAATGCACATGGACGGCAGTGAGAGTGACTGCCCTAAACTTGTAGCAAAGGCTGTTTGCAAAATGCAGGATGGAAAAAATATTACCATGGTAACAAATTACTTTTATATTCACACAGAGCAAAAATAGACCTAGCTCTCCCTTACTCTCTCAGAAAAACATATTTTAAAGTGTAGGAAGATTAAAGGTGATATGGAGAAACAGCTGCACGAATACATGTTCATTTTTCTTCATTTAGTTTATACGAATGTCAGTATAAATCTGAAAGGCAGGAATAATTGTGAACTAGGAAAATCTCAGTTCCACACAGCAGAAGCAGGTTAGAAGATAAATGTGTAAATCAGTCAAAAGCTCTATTTTGACTGTAACATACTGATGGCAGAATTGAACTTACCAAAAGGAAATGTTCTTAGCATCAGTTACTAAGGAAAATATAATTTCTTCATATGTTTCTTCTTTCCACTTCTGAGGCTCCCTAAATTCTTACTTCTTTTCACTAACAACAACAAAAAAATAATAATTCTTCAGATAAATGATGTTTTCATCTAGGAGTGAGTACTTCAGGTTTTTTATTTTTTAAATGTCTAGGAATTGCTACTCAATGTGATAATTTCTGAGGAACACTGTAGGAGTGTGGAAAGAAATAAAGATATCACCATGCAACTTTTTCATCAGGATTCTTATGAATTAAGTTCTTAAGAGCTGAGCCCTAAGGGTCCTCCCCACCATCACCATTTACCTTTTAGGTCAGAGCTGTCTAATGACTTCATTCACACCACCGACCTGTCCTCAGGAAGCAGCTGGTAGAATCTGAAATTTAACTAGCATAATGTAAGACTTTCAGTATGATAAATTTTGTTACAGTTTATTTTTCTCAAAGCATTATTTTCAACATTTACCAATAATCCTAACACTAATTTTTTTTTTAAATTTGGTCTCCAAGCTAGCCAACTATGTGATGAACCATAAGCAATTGCAATTCTTTTGGTGATCAAAATGGGCCACATTAAAATTTTATGAAGTTTAACCTAGTTGTTATTTTATCTGCTAGAGATGTCACACCTCCAAAGCATTAAAAATTTTGAAAACTTAACCCAAAATTCACCATGGTCTTTTTTTTGTTTTATATTTATAACAATGACATGGAAAGACTTTATTATTTCTACAGTGCAGCTCAATATGGCTAAGCTACAACCACAGCCTGGCAGGCCTGTTGCTATAATGTCTCATTCAGCGATTGGCTCTGAGGAGCCTTCCTATTCCCCCTCCCTTCTTCTTCCCCTTGTCCCTTGTCTCTGGACACCAGCATTTTCAATCAGAGTTTAATAATTGAAAATGTGAAAACTTTCCCTCCTCAATGACATGCATCACTGTATTTCAAGATTAGCCTAGTCGTGCATTATTGCAATTGTCACAAGCATAATCTTCATGTTTTCATCTCTTTATTCTAAAGGTTAAGTTCCACTAAGGTCAGAATCGATTTATTGATATTACAGACCTAAAATATGCCTCTCCTCATCAAAAATTCCATGGTCTCACCCTGCCTAAGAGTAAACACTAAATTCTTACCTTGTACCCACTCGGACTACTGTCTACTCATATTCTTGGTTTCATTTACTTATACTGACTACTCTTCTGGAAGAGTTTGTTTTGTTGAACTCCATCTTGTCCATCTAATCATCATTAAGGCCTCAAGTTAAAGTTCAGGGGAAACTTCCTGCTCTACCTCGATTCCTAATGCCCCATCAGTCAGGCTGAAGAATCTCTGCTTTGTGGCTGGCTCTTTGTACATACCAATTGTACTAGTTACCACATTGTAAGTTGTATGGTTATTTGTGTATGCACTTCATCTTTGCTCTTAGGTTGTTTCTTAAATTAACATAGTTTTATCGAACTTTCTTTTCCCAAAACCAAATCTAAGGCTTTACCATTACTCATGTTAGTTAGAAAAGTAAATGTGTCAAATGCAGACATTTTCCTTTCCCTCAAGGAAATAAGACTCAGTTATTTATAAGTGGAGTCAGGATCTACAAGGTAGTTTCTTTCAACTTTTAATTTTCAGAGGTATTAGTTATTATTTTTGAATATTAAATTTTACATGTAAACAAGACTTTGTGCCTCCAATACATTTTTTTCAATTGTTTTATGTGTTCTTTTTTTAACTTACAATCAAGGATCTTTTAAAGGCAAGTGTGCTCACACTATCCCTGAAGATCTCACAGATCTATAACTACTTTCATATACCACCATATTTGTGTCACTAATCTGGCTTTCTGATGTTCCATTCCACATTACACTGGTTGTCCCATGGGTTCACCTGCTTGGACGGTATAGCTCAAACTGATAACTATCTCTGTCAGTCTTTTTCTAGATAATAGAGAACTCAGGCCAGGATTCCTCTGGTTGCAGAAAATCAAAAGATGGAAAACAATACTATACGTGTCAGTAACCCAGAAAAAGCAGGAATAGCTATTCTACTAGCAGATAACGTGAACTTCAAATGAAGAATGATCAAAAGAGACAAAGGTCACTACATACTTGTTAAAGGAAAAGTGAAAGAGATAACAATCATAAATATGTATGTGCCAAATACTAGAGTTCCCAACTATTTAAGACAAATTTTAACAAACAGGAAAAATAAAATAAGCATGAATAAAATCATGACAGAAGAGTAACAATCATTGTGACAAATGATAGATCAACTAGACAAAAAAGTCAACTAAGAACTAACAGAACTGAGCTAAACTTATGAATAAATGGACTTATTAGACCTATACAGAGTGTGATATCCAACAGCATCAGAATGCACATTCGTCTCAGTTGCACATGGGATATCATACAAAATAGAACATATACATAGAGCACACTTAATTAAATGCAAGGGAATCAAAATTAACCCATGCATATTATCTGACAATAGTTCAATAGAATTGTAAATCAGTACAAAAAAGAACAAAATTTTATAAACACATGAAAACTAATTATTATCCTCCTGAGCAATCAATGGGTCATAGATGCGATTAGAGAAGAAATTAAACAAATATTTATAATCAAACAAAAATGTAGATAAAATTTACTGAAACCTGTGGGTTGCAATGAAAGCTGTCTTAACGGGTAAATTTATAGCAGTAGATTTTCACATCAGGAAAACAAAAAGAGCCCAAGAAAACAATCTCATGCTGCATCTCAAGCTCCTAGAAAAAAAAGAGCAAGTCAAGCTCAAAGCCCAAAGAATGTAGGAAATTATAAAGATTAGAATAGAAATAAATGCGATAGAGATGAGGAAAATAATACAAAGAATCAGTGAACTGAAGAGTTGATACTTCAAAAAAAATTGATGAATACCTAGCCAACCATATCAAAAAAAGGAAAAAAAAATTCAAATTGATGTAATAAGGAATGAAAAGAATGAAATCACCACAGACTCTAGAGAAATCACCACAGAAGTCCATCAATACCTGTTTTCAAAATCTTTACTCTCAAAGGACAGAAAAGACGGAAGAAAAGGACAGATTCATAGACACATACAAACTACCAAAGGTGAAAACAACAAAATATAAACATTCTGAATACCCCAATGTCAGTGAATGAAATTAAAAATGCAATCAAAAACCTACCAAGAAAGAAAAGCCCAGGCATGTCCTTGGTGGATTCACAGCTGAATTCTATGAGAAATTTAGATAAGTTGTAAAGCCAGCTCCTCTCAAACTCTTCAGTGGAAACCAAACGGAAGCAATTTTTCCCAAAGTCATTCCTGGAGGTAAGTGTTAGTCTGATACCAAAAACAAGGAAAGAACCATCTAAAAAAAAGAGAACTACAAGCCAATCTCCCTAATGAATATAGATGCAAAAGTCCTCAATAAACTACTAGCAAACAGAATGCAGCAAACAATCCAGAAGACTATGCACAATGACCAAATGGGAGTCATTCCATGAATGCAGGGATGATTCAACATATGCATATCAATAAATGTAATACATCACATCAACAGAGCTAAAGAAAAAAATCATGTGACCATCTCAACAGATGCAGAAAAGATAGTAATGTTTTCTCTAATTTTGTAAGATTTGCTAGCTGTATGGGGACTTATTTAAATAACTGAAAAAAGCAGACACCCCAGTTCAAATACCCAGTCTGTAACTGGGCATCTGAGATAAATATGCACTTCTCAGATGAAGAAATGCAAATGAAAAATAAACATATGTAAAAAAGTCAACATCATTGTTCATCAAAGAAATGCGAATTTAAATAACATTGAAATTCATCACACTCTGAGAGAATGGCTATCATTGAGAAATCAATCAATAACAAATTCTAGAGTGGCCATGACAAAAAATAACCCTTCTCCATTGTTAGTAGGTATACAAACCAATGCAACCACTGTGGAAATCAGTGTGAAGTTTTCTCAAGAAACCAGGATTAGAGGTCCCATCCAACCTAGTTATTACCCTGCTGGCTATCTTCCTGGAAGAATTAAAAATATCATACCACAGTGATATACATGCACCCATATTTATAGCAGCACAATTTGTAAGAGCTAAATCTTAAAAACAATCCAATGTCAATCAATTGACAAATGGATAAAAACACGTGGCCTTTTAATGGAATGAATTACTGCTTACTCATAAATGATAAACTTATGACATTCATAGGTAAGTGGATGCAATTGAGACCACTTTCGTAAGTGAAACAAATCAGATCCATGTGTGTAAACACTGCATTATCTTCCTGGTGTGAGAAATTGCAAGATCACAAAGGGTTCAAAATGTTTAATAGATATTGTGAAATGGGAAGAAATTGTTCAAAAGGAAAGAAGGGGAAAGGGGAAAAGAAGGACACAAAAAGAAAAAGAAAAAAAGTCAAGATAATTATACTATGAGTTTCTCTTAGCTCATTGAAAACAAAGATTTGTTCTAATTTCTTTTGGAGAATTTTGTATGTCCACATCTTTTACCATAAGCAACTACTTTCAAAATAAAATATGCAATACATTAACTGTTATTCTCCTACTATTTTCTTATGAAATTTTGCTTTATTTTTTCCATAAAATAAAATTTAAAACAAGAAATCACAATGCCTTTGTTAGTATGCCCTCTCTTTCCAACCTCTTTCCATCTCTAGCACCCATACCTGCTCACCCTTGCCTCCCTCTCTCTCCAGCCACAGTGGCTTCTTTGCTGTTCCTCAAACTCACCAGGTGTACTTTCCCTGCAGGCTCTCCTTTCACCATCCCCTGTATGTGCAGTTCTCTTCCTCTCAACTTCTGTAATATTGTTTCCTGTTCCTTATTTCCCTCAAGTTTTTATTCACCATAATTCCTCTGACAAATTAGGAAGAAAAGTATACTTCTTTGATTTGAAAAAAATGGCTCTCTACCTAAGAACTTTAGCAAATATCACAATTAAAGATGAAATTTCAAGCACTGTTTCCTAGAGACTGGTATGAGAAAACATGTTCAGCAATACCATTCTACAATATTTTTAGGGCAATAAGACAAGAAACATTATTAACAGACAACAGTCTACACATGTGCACATGTAGAATATACATAAATTCTACAAACAAGCCAAAGAATTAGAACTTAAAAGCTAAGTTTACCAGTCATTATATATATATATATATATATATATATATATATATATATATATATACAAAAAACATACATACACACATAAAATGCAAAGTTGTTTCTATTTCTGTGGCGTATCAAAAGTAAATATGGATCTTAAAATGTTACACCTGCAGAATAGTAAAATGAGTGCAGGAATAACTTTAGTGACTCAGAGATCACTACAAAGAAAATTATAAAATATCATCAAAATAAGGAATAGTTAAATAGAGGCATCTTCATGCATTAAAATTGTTAGTAACATACGGTTGTCCACTGATTAACCTAGGAACTATAATACTAATGAAACTATAAATAGAGTTTGATGTAGACATTTTAGGATAATCATAGAATGAATTTTTGAAGATTTATTTATTTATTTATTTACTTACTTACTTACTTACTTACTTACCAGAACCATGGATTGCACTCAGGCCCTTGTGCTTATTCTACTGAGCAGTCTCCTCAACCCAACAAATATATAATAGTATCTCCATTTGTATCATTCTCAGAAAGTAATAATTGGTGTTTGAAGTCTACTTGACTAAGTTTTTCATCACTATGAATGATTGGCTCCAGGACTCCAGTCCTACAGACATCACAGGTTTCAAGCCCTTCATATAAAATTAGAGTATCATTTGTTTAAATGCCATGTAAATAATTGCTGCACTTTACTGTTTAGGAAAAAATAAGGGGAAAATGTTGATATATCTTCACTCTCAATGCAAATATGTCTGAGTATTTTTAAGCCACAGTTCATTTGAGTTCATGGATTTGAGAGCATTTGCACAGGGAGGTGACTGTGTGTGTGTGTGTGTGTGTGTGTGTGTGTGTGTGCATTCAAAATTTTTAAAGAACTCCTATAAGCAATCAGACAATGTTTAAAAGATTTGAAGAAGTATTTCACAAAAGAAGACATCAAACTGACTGATGAACAATTTAAAATGTGTTCAGTGTCCTCAGTCATGACAGAAATGAATATTAAAATAAAATACTCTTATACAACTATCATAAATAAGTAAACTGATAAGAATCCAAAGCAATTGTAATATTCTAAATTTCACAAACATAATATTGAGAAAAAGAAACCACAAGAAAAGAGGACACTATATACTAAACCTTTATTTTTCTCACACAACACATATTAATTAGTGACATAGAAACCGGGGCCGTGCTTATCTTTAAGAAAGAAGGAAGCCGGGCGTGGTGGCTCACGCCTGTAATCCCAGCACTTGGGAGGCTGAGGCAGGAGGATTGGTGCGAGTTCGAGACCAGCCTGGGCTACAAAAGTGAGTGCAGGACCAGCCTCAACTGCATAGCGAGACCCTGTCTCAAAAAGACAAAAAAAAAAAAAAAAGAAAAAAAGAAAGAAGGAAACATAAGGAGTATAAAAAGATGCTAAAATATAGTACCAGGTCCTTAACATGAAAATTCACAGGTCTACACAGTAATTTAGTCTGTGAATATTAAACTTCATTAAAAGATTATTAACTTTAAAAAGTTTACTTCACCTTGAGACTTCTTGTCCATCTCAACTAGTTGTACCTGTCCCTGCCATATTTCATGTGTCCCTTCCTTGCTTTATTTTTTCCTTAATTTGTCACCACTTGATTTATTTGATTTCCTCTAAAACTTAAAGATTGCAGTGTGAGTAGTATTTCTTTTGGAAATAAAATAAAATCCAAGTATGTTAGCAGAAAGTGAAGCATTAGAACAGAAATGAAAGGAGTCAATTTAGACAGGTATCATGTTAACAGGAATTTACCCTATGCATTTACAGAAGCTGAGTTCTTTTGGCAAATGTGAATAATTTTGTAAGACATACCCTTTGGAGTTATTCTACTTCCCTAGGAAGGTGGGACTGCTAGGCTAGTCACATTTTTAACTGCTGTCAGTCACTGTATCAAAGTTGCTTCTAGAAATGTCTGGTTTCTTTTGCCAGAGCAGGTAGGGACAAATCTTCATAGTTTCAGGGGTTCTCAGTGGACACTCAGGAGATCTGCTGGGATATGGCCTGAACACGTTAGGCAGTCAAAACAGTGCATCATGGGCTGGAGAGATAGCTCAGCACTTAAAGCACGTGCCTGGTATTGTATGCACACCCATAATCTCAGCGCTGGCGAGGCTGAGACAGGAGGATCACTAGGAGCCCATGCATAGTGAGACCCTGTACTAAATAAATAAATACAATTTTTAAAAATTAAAAATAACATATTTCATCTTATTTTCTGAACCCTACCTAGATCATTTTTCAGAAAGGGCAGAGTGTTAGTTCTAGGGATTTGTTTTTATCCAGCATACAGAATATACTCAATAAATATTTGTCAAGAGATTTCCAGAAAGATGATGGAGCAGTGAGCTGCAGAGACAGTGCTTCTCCAAGATCTCCTATCCAAACACTGGACTACAGAATATGAGGAAGAGAAAAAGGAGGGAAGGGGAGCCCCAGGACCCAGGAAGCATCTGCAGCAAGAACTAAAGCCCATGCGGGGCAGGGGAAGACAAACTTCAGTAAAGAAGGAAAAGGAGAAAGACCATGCTTTGTACGACAACCTGGACTCCCAGCAAGGAGGGGCAGCTTGAAAATGCAGCACATAGTGCCTGTTGTTCACCCCGAAGTCCTCCACGAGAAGCACACCGCCAGAGCAGAGCAGGAGATGCAGCTGACTGCAGCGGACTGCAGCAGACTGACTCTGGTGGCTGGTGAGATAATCCTTTCAGACCTCCCTCAAGAGAAGGCCTTTTGCTGGGCGCCACACTGGAGAAAGGCCAACTAGTTTGGGCCTCACACCGGCTCATAGCTCCACCTAACGGCTGCCAGCCAAGTTCAAGCCCACTGCCGGTGCAGAAATTGCCACAGGCTGGATGGGTAGGGTTCCAGGCTGGCAGCCTGAGGCCAACGTAATTTTCAATGGAAATAAGGATGCAAACTTGCTGGAATTATCTACTACCCTTCCATGGTGCTGCTACCGGCTTTCTGGGATCGTCAACGCGCTGCTGGACTCTCTGCCCGTGTTGTCTACCAGTGGCAGCAGAGACATATCAGCAATTTGTCAAATAAACAAGGGAACAACCATCAAACACATATATCAATGACCAAGCATCATCATTTAAATTACCTTTCAATTACGTAACTAAAAGAAGAAAAATGACTCAGTGGTAATGGCACTTGCCTATATCACAGCACTGAAGTAGAAGCAGAAGGATCCAGAGCACATCCTCGTGGGCTTCATAATGGGTTCACGATCAGCCTGCATTATGCAGCAGTACTCTGTCTTTTAAAAAAGAATAGAACAAGAGAGAGATAACACTCATTTTCTGAATTCATTGACAGAAATCCCCTATGTGGCAAACATAAAAGCTTTTCTCTACACTACATAATCCATCAACGTTTACTCTTTATTGGTGTGATTGGCCCCCTTGCTAAAGGTAGAAAGTGAGGGGTATGACATAAATACTCTTTTTGTCAGGAAGCACAATATTAATTTGAATAAATGTATGTAGTCTTCCCCAAGTATCTACAGGAAATTCCTTCTAGGACCCCTGTGAATACAAAAATTTGCAGATATACAGGGATTTTTTTTTTTTTTTTTGTAAAATGGTATAATATTTGCCTATAACTACACATTTTCTCCCATACACTTTAAAATATGCCTAAATTACTTATAACACCTAATGCAAAGTAAATATTACATTATTTAGGGAAAATGTCAAGAAACATCTTCTGTACATGTAGTTCAGGTGCATTTTTCCTAAGTATGTCCAATCTATTGTTATTAGAATCTATGAATACAGAATCCACATATATAGGTGACCATTTGTGTGTGTGTGTGTGTTTGTGTGTGTGTGTATGCGTCTAAAATCCTCAACCTGATAATATTTATGCTTCTAAGTTTTATAAATTTATTTGAGGGGTCTGGCGGGATGTCTCAGTGGCCTAAAGCACCTGCTTGGGAAAGCTTGGGCGGCTTCAGGTACCGCAGTTCGATCCCCGGCACCACATGCTGTGCTAGCCCTGCCCTCGGGGTGGGCTGAGCCGGCCATGAAAATGAGTGAATAGACAAACAAAGGTTCTGAAACAAGAAAAAATAAATAAATAAAATAAAATAAATCTAAAAAAATAAAAAATAGCCAGACGTGGTGGCTCACGCCTGTAATCCCAGCACTTGGGAGGCTGAGGCAGGAGGATTAGTGCGAGTTCGAGACCAGCCTGGGCTACAAAAGTGAGCACAGGGCCAGCCTTAACTGCATAGCGAGACCCTGTCTCAAAAAGACAAAAAAAAAAAATTATTTGATTTGGATCTATTAATGGATTATTTTTTCTGGTTGATGGATTAAGGTATTCATGACAACCTTTCATTTTAGTAAGAATAGCATTTTTTTTTTTTTTTTTGGTACTGGGGATTGAACTCAGGACCCTGTACTTGACAGGCAAGTGCCTATTCTATTGAGCTATCTACCCTGCCCAAGAATAATATTCTTAATAATAATGAAAGGGACACTTTTACTATCATAAGAAGTATCTTATTTTAAGTGATTTTAAATACTTCATATGTTTGGTTAAGTATCCTAAATGTGTGCTTTTCACAGGCTTTCAATAAATAGTCTGCCCTGTCACTGCATTGTTTTAGTTTATGAATATTGGCGTAAATTCAACGCTGCTATCTTGTATGATGTAAGGACCACTTCTAAGATTCACCTTCGGCATCTGATGTCTCTTTAGTCAGGGAACTCCCTGGTCTTCTTTTCTCCTTGTCAATCATCAATTGCACACCTCACTGTCTGGGAGGAACTCCACAGTGGCCTTTCAATAAAGTTGATTAAAATTAAAGGATTCTAACTCTTTTTTTTAACAGATCATATGCTTTTGATTCTTCCTATATCTCTCGTTTTCAGATAGCTACTGCTTATTGGATACTATTAAAGCTGACATTTTTTGTTCTTGCATAACTTTGAAATACCATAGCAAAATCACCCTTTTGTCTTGCTTCTACCTTTACAATGTGATTAAAATTCTAGAGATTGACTAGGAAAACTTATCAATGATCATCTACAATAGAGATCAACTTATGTATTGAATGCAGTGTGAATTCATTTATGGTTTTCATTATTATTGATTTGCCAACTGAATAAAATGCATTGCTTGCTATTTTTCTAATAGGAAAAAGAAAGTTAAGACTTGTTGCAATCAATAAGTTGAAGCAACAAATTGTACAGCATACACTATTGTCTGGATATTGTTTAATTGCATCTCCCAAAGGTTAGTGGGCTAGAGACCCCATTCTTACTATGTGATGTTAGGAGGTGGTGTGAACCTTCTGGAGGTGGGAATAGTGGGAGGTATTTAGGTCAAAATGGGCACTGCCTTCAAAAGAGGTTAAGTCAGCTCTTTAGAGCAAGTCGTTAAAGAGTACTCCTACCTTGCTATCTGACTTCAAGTTACAAGGTTCAAGGCTTTGCACATGCTACAGCCATTTGACATGGAACACTCAACAGCACCAGCACTAATATTTTGGATGTACATCCTCTAGAACTGTGAGCTAAATAAGATTATTTTCCCTATCAAATCCAACTGCCTCTAGTGTGCCATTATAGTCACCTATTGAGAGAATATGTGAAAAGCAACAAAAGTTGAAAAATGAGATGGCTCTCAGGAAAGTTTTGTGGTTAAAATGTGAATCAGAGAAAGAGGATACCCCAGAGAAAATATCAAAGAGCAGTTATGGTTAGTGAAGAAACCTACAAGTCAAGTCTTGAAGATAGGAAAAGATGATTAAGAAGTGCCTAGCAGAACAGTAAAACACACTTCTGCGCATGTCTGTGGGGGATAGCCAGAGATGATTGGCATGCAAACTGAGAAGAAAGACCCATACTAACTGTGAGCCTTGTAGCCTTGGTGAAATAAAGAGAAACAAAGAGGTCAGCCTGCATTTTGAAAAGTGACATTGTGTTTGAGCTGGTGCATCTTTTGCTACTGCACCTCTTGTGAATATCAAACTCCAATCAAACTCCAATCTCTTTAGTCTTTCAGTGTTGGCTCATGCCAGTGCTTCTCCAGACAGCTTGAAGACCTTCCATCTCTGAATGGTGCTACATTATTTTTGATCCATAGAGTCTAGTTTTTTGGCTGAATAGCTACTGGATACCCTGTCTCTTTATCACCCAAATGATCATATGGACTATCCTGTTTCTAATCTGTCAACTCACCTAATAAATCCCCTTGCATAATTTTTTTGAGACAGAGTCTCACGCAGTTCAAGCTCACCTTGAGCTCACTTTTTTATCCCAGGTTGGTCTCAAACTCACATGGATCCTCCTGCCTCAGCCTCCCAAGTGCTGGGATTATAGGCGTGTGCCACCATACCTGGCTGGTCATAATTTTTTATTTATGTTTTCTATTGACTCTGTTCCTCTAGAGAACCATAACCAATACAGAAGGAAACAGTGTAACTCTCAGATATCATACAGGTCAGGAAAAAATAATATCTGGCTTTAAAATGAAATTGTAAAGGAATAAACTCACTTACCAGTATTAGAAAAATTCAAGACTGGTGAAAAAGTAGAAGACAGTGAAAAGATGCAATGGATGAAAACCTAGGAAATGAAAAAAAAAATCCAACATTCTAAACTTCATTCTAAACCAGGACATCAAAAAATCAAGTGTTCTTTATGCTTGAACATTTGGTGAATCAGATAGCAATGTAATTTATTTCTTAATCTTAGGATTATGAGAGCAAACTCAGTAGCTTTTTTAAATTTTGTGTTCCTCCCCTTTGTCTTAAAGGTCAAGTATCATATATGCATAGGCACATTAGCCTAGGGTCAGCATGAGTTTTATAGACTCATGTAGGTACTTTTTCACGTCCTTCACCTCTCCAACAAGAAGCAAAGTACTGCTTATCAGTAGTTGACTTGGAAGTCTTGCCAACTTGCTTGTTGATTTTCTCCTCTCTTTCTTTTTTGATGTAAGTACTAATTCTGAATTTGTAAGTAGTTTTTATTGTATTAAAGTAGCTTTAAGTGTTTTTAAAAAATAAATAGAAACATCTCCTAATGTTAAATAATATATAGGACCAATAAATATGTAACAGAATCCCAGTATACTAGTTATGTTTCTTAAGATACACGTTTTATAATATGTTGAATTTACAAAATATATTCTTACTTTGTATTCTTAAGTCAGTTAAAGAACTTGGTTTAATAACCACAACAAAGGGCTGGCCAGATAGCTGAGCAGATTAAAGTGCCTGCTTAGGCAGACATAGGGGATGGGGGTTCAATCCATGGCCAGCTGTGCTGGCTTTGCCACCAGGACAAGCTGAGATAACGATTGAGACTGGGTGTGGTGGCACTCGACTGTAATCCCAGCACTTGGGAGGCTGAAAACAGGAGGGTTACTACAAGTCCAATCTGTATAGTGAGAAATTATAGACCTTGTACTATACTAAATACATAAAGAATAATAATAACCACAACATGGGACCTGGCAGGATGGCTCAGTGGTCTAAAGCACCTGCTTAGGAAAGCTTAGGCAGCTGCAGGGACCAAGGTTTGATCCCCAGCACCACATGCTCCACCAGCCCTGCCCTCAGGGCAGGCTGAGCCGGCCATTCAAATAAATAAACAAAAGTTCTGAAACAAGAAATAAAATAAAAATTTAAAAATATATTTAAAAAAAAAGAATAACCACAACAAAGAGATTTCTTATCAATGTGTTATTAGAAAACACAATATTATTCATCCACTTTATGGCTTGAGGCTGCTTCTATACTATAATGACAGAGCTGAATATTTGTAACAGAGGATATGTGATTAACACAGACCTTTGCAGAATAGTTTTACCAAATTACTGCAAAACAATTACAAATAAATATTTTAACATAGATTTCAAAAGTGATGTTGGGTAGAAAACTATAAGTTGTAGAACAATGTACACAATTTATTTAATTCCTACTAAATTTCACAGTTAATAGCACAGTACCACAAGTGAAATATTGACAGTTTTGGACATGATTTTATACAAAGTCAATGGTAAAATTTTTCGTCAAATTTATGACAGTGGTTCCAATTTTAAGGAGAGAAAAGGAAAAAAGACTAAAAAGATGACAAAAAGGATTTAGTTGACCACGAAGATTTTTTATTTTTCCTTAAAATACATTTATAAGGGGCCAGGGAGATACCTCAGCAGCACTGGTAAGTGCTAGTCCTGAATTCAAAACCTAGTACCAAAAAATATATGAAATATATTTCTATATTTCATATATAAGTATATAAATTTGTATGGTACATGTAACATAATGATGTTATATGATATAGTGGTATGTATAGTGTAATAAAATGACATATAATATACTATTCTATTATTTATTATATATCATATATACTTTTTTTTTTTTTTTTTTTTTTTTGTGGGACCAGGGTTCGAACTCACGACCTTGCACTTGCCCAGCAGGCACTTGTGCCTCGGAGCTATCTCCCCAGCCCCTATATATACTTTTAAATCAAACATAGCTGTTATTTTTTCTGCTCCATTTTTACTTCAAGATTTACTTTATGAAGGGAAGAAAGAATCAGTACACTAGCAATCACAGAGCCTGGAAGATCCTCATTGTTATTGCTCCTTAACCCGATCCCTCAGGCTTTGGCCATCTAAGTGCACACCAACCACATTCTGTATCCCAAAACCGACATCTATTTAGTACAGGGTTTCTCTGAGCCCCTTCCCTCCATGCCCTTGTGAGGTTGGAGTGCTAAGTTATCCTCCTCACCCCTAGGATTCCTTTCCTCTGTAGTGTCAGTGTGTCTACACTCCACAAGACCAGATGTCAGGTAAGAGGTCTCAGAGGCTCAGGTCCCATACTGCTTTCTAGAATTTCCACCTCAGCTGGTAGCTCGTGATAGCTTGTTAGCTATGACGCTAATTTCTCCTTTTTTCTCCATATCCCCAGCAGATGTTTTCAAGAATTATCATACAAGTCTTCATTTTACAACTTGTTCTGGGGAATTCAAATTAAGACATTAGGTTGCCATTTGCCCTTTACAAAGTATGCACTGATGTATTTTTTCTAGTGCTTATATCTTTGTCAAATAGGTGGGACAAGACTTTGTTTTTTACAGAGTGGAAAACTGAGGAAGTTAATCTACCACCAAAAGCAAAAACAAACAAACAAAAAAGCCTTCCCTAGTAACAACTAGAAGTGTAACTAAGATGTTAGTCTTCTGACCTAAAAGTCAACTCCACTATTGTGCCTGAGAACATCACTCTGAGCCTCCATTTTCAACATGGAAATTGAAACTGCCAAGGGAACTTGAGACTGTAACAAACATATCACTTTGATTTTATTATAAATCTCTTGAAAATAGTTATTCATGTGTCTGAAGAGGACTTTGCCCTATGTATTCCTAAGACTTCGTGTCAGCTGGTGAGAATGCTAAGCTACACTATTCCTTAGAGCTACTAACAAGATGCAAAGGCTTCCTGTCTCTGTAGGAAAATGACAACTGAACAGGCGTCGTACACCAGGCTGTCTTTCAGTTTCCAAAGTTCACCTTCAGAAAGGTGGCACATCAAGCTTCATGAGCTAATTGCCTTAGCTTTGAGGAGCTGCAGCTTGTTAAAAATTCTCCCTCCTTATTGATTCCCTGTGGCTTTTCCAAGATGAAGGGCACTTTTAATACATCATGAAAAGAGTCTGTGATAGGACATCACCAGGAGTTGAAGGCAATCAAAGTCCAGATTTCAAAACTCATTGCTGCAAAGTGTTTACTTGTCAGATCCAATTTGTTGACAGTGCTCAAATGTGTGTAATTTCTTGCACGACAGCCTTTTAGAATGAGGACATGGCAGTAATGAAGAAAATTTGTATGTTGGGTGAACCATGAACCTGAGTGTCAGAGCTTGACTTGGAAAAGTCAACACAATGCCAGCATTAGTATTCAGACATAACTTTAGATACTCAGAACAAGCTGCCATGTAGTCAATTTGTTAAGATAAAATTTCAGAATCTTCTTGTTTCTTTTCTCTAATAATCAGAAATTCCACAACACTGCGAGTGGCAATTTCAGGGATAAAGATGAACGTCCCTCTGCTGAGAAAATTCACCAAATAAAGAAGCAAAATACTTAGTCTAGCACTATAGAGTTTACAAACCATTATCTCTTAATTTTACTAGTGCAATTCTCACAAAAATTGTATGTGCTTTGAAAACCTATTCAACAATGTTAGATATTAAACCTTCTACTGCTTACTCAGTACCTTGCACATAGAAAGAACTGGAAAAACTTTTGTGACTAAAGACATGGTAATCTAAGTTTTGTAAAAGTATTCTGTTAATGCATTTTATATCATTTAGTTCAATTCCCATCTGCTCTCTGTGTCCTGGGCCACATTTTAAGAGATTAATACCTAACACACTGAAGCTGGATTTACAGAGATAAGGTATTTCTTCTAAAAAGTTGTGTCTCAATTAATTTTCTCTCATTGCTGGGACAAACTAGCCAACACTCAAAATTAAATAAGGAAAGATTTATTTAGCTCAGTTTGTAGAGTTTTCCATCCATAATCAGCTGGTTCACAGTCAGAGTGGCACATTGTAGAGGGCAGCAGTTTATGGCAGCAGAAAACAGCAAAACAGCAAAAGCAAAAAGGGATGAAGACTGACAGAGAGCAAGCCTCTCTCCCTTTCTTATACTATATTCTGGGTATCGCACTTGGGTGTGTGTAGCACTCACACTCATGGTATCTACACTGAATTATGAATTAATCACAAACTAGAAGCCGGCCCCATCTCTGCATGAGGCTTTCAGTGGACAACTAGACACAAGCTGTAACAAGTGTATAACAAGCATGGTCACTCCAAATTAGCCTTCAACCTTCTGTTGAAAGTTTTTATGTCATTTATCTTTGCTTTAGTACAGAATTTCTCAAAGTGTACTCCAAAAAGCTTTATTTATTAGTAGTATCAATGGACATGATTTTAAAAAATTAGTAGTCAAATATACTTAGCAAGGTGCCTTTTAAAACAAGTATAAGAATGCTAATTTCTTTAGTTACTTCCTTCTTGTTGAGACAAAATGCCTGACACCCACAAGTTAAAGGAGAAAATCTCACATCTGTAGATTTTAGCTCAAAGTCTACTAGATCCAAAGCAGGGGGACATGGCAGGGGACATGGCATAAGAGAAACTGCTCATGGTATGGCCATCAGGAAGCAATAATCAGCAAAGCTTCCTTTCCCTTTATATTCTATTTAGGCCACAACCCTCCTGGTCAGTGCCATGCACAACCAGGGAGGGTCTTCCCATTATCCACACACAAAATTCTGCTAAACCAAACAGTGGAGTAAACCAGTTGTCACCACCCTTAATCCAGAACCACACTCCATGAGCCAGCCATCTCCCCAAAGTTCCACCTTTGAGTTCCGATGTCTGGATATAAACACAACTCTGAATTAAACTAAGCTTAAGACTTCTTAAAATAGAATACTGCACAGCATTTCATATATTAAGACATAATGTACTCTTAAAAAGTGGCATAAGTAACAATGTTTCCTAAACAAATTTTATCTTTAAACCTATTTTCATGAAACATCTCATGGGACTATCTCCACAGAATATGACATTGGAAATATTGCCAATAATATGTAAAGGAATAAAATTTTATTTGCCTCTTCTGAATTGGTCTTAATCAGCATGCCAATAAAATCAGTGGTGATAGTTCAACCCTAACGTTATCTCTTTTTGACAAAATTTTCATGGGGAAAAAATTTACTTATACATTAGTTTGTCGAGGAAATGAAGACCTCTTTCCTACAATGCAAATTGTTAGCTCTGCAGGATTACAAATTATCAGAAAGGAAGACTGAAAACTGAAAGCAGTCATTTCTGAAAAACAGCTTTTCATGGAACCCATTAAGTTCTTATGCTATTTTATCTTTTTTAAAAAACAAAAAAGGCATCATGCTCATGCCAGACTTTTTTACTCCCTGCTAAATCATTCTACCCAGAAAAAGATACGTGTAAGCAAAATGGCAGACTAGAGGTAAAGAAGAGAAAGTGTCAATGCTATTTTATTAGATGTGGCATCAGCAGTCATAAGAATTCACCAAACATTTGAATAAATAAAAACAAGTGGTGAACTTAATGTGAAGATGTAAGTCTTTCTGGTCTGTTGGCATTCATGGAACTTACTACATGCAAGAAAGATATAAGTTAAATTGATCACTGGAGTTGGGATGGGTGTACTGAAAGAGAATGTGAAGGCTTTATGACTGTGGCTAGCAGGTAGAATTAACCAGAAAGGGGATGAGAGAAGAATTTCCCAGGAAATGACCTCCATACTGTGATTTGAAGCCCAAGCTGGGGATCAAAAGTCAGCTCATTCTGAGCAAAATAAATGACACTAGCAACACTTCCTGTGTTGTAAATAAGAGAGAAGTCCAGTTGAATCCAAACCATCTGCAAGGAGTGCTCAGAATGTGATGCACTTTTCTGCATGCTCCTTACATCCCTGTGAAAGTCATTTAGTGTTGACGCACTTGTTCATCACAGATGTACAAGGTTCCCTAGAGGATAAAGAAGATAGATAATATACTTCACAAAATAAGTTGAGTCCACTAATATGAGTGAGTGTTTGAGTGAGTAAAGAAATGAGGAGATGATAAATAAACACTAAACACCAGTAAATAGCATCTGGAATGTAAGAATTATTATAAAACTAGGTTAGTCTACACAGTGTGGAACACTAGGTCAGTGTGTCCAGTGGAGGCCTAGAAGCCGAGTACTTTTTCAAATGCTTGTTCGAAGTGCTTACATAAAACAGACTCTAGGGTATTTGAAAATGTGTTGCATACAACTGAAATAAAACTGATGTTTACACGTCAAACTACAAATGAACAATAAATACATGAAAATATGTTCAACATATCTGACCACTAGAAAAACTGAATTAAAACAACATTGAGATTCCATCTTATTCCAGCAAGAGCGACTGTCAACAAGAAATCAAATAATATATTCCAGCAAGGTTGTAGGGGGGAACAAATGCCTTCTACATTGTTGTTGGGAATAGAATCTAGTACAGACACTATGGAGATCAGCATGGGCTTCCTCAGAAAAGTAAAACTAGAACTTCCACTTGACCCAGCTATTGCCCTTTGTAGGAAAATCTGAGCTGGAAATCAACCACATATTTGAGAATACAGCAAGGTGCTCATCCCCGAGCACATGGAGCTCCAGAGGCAAGCCATGAGAACAAGCTGGTAAAACTAGAGCAAAGCCAGGCCAGCAGGTGTCGGCTTTGGTGTTCCCTCCTGATAATTACAACACAGATAGTGCTGAGGATGTTTTGCTTTCAGGATTCTCAGAAAAATACCGAAGCCTTGTACTTTTGACCCTGTTGCTTGCTTCCCCCCTTTTTACGATATATAAATAAAGATATAGAACATTCTGTGTTGTCGTTGCCTCACCATCAGAAAGGTCAGGTCCTACCTAGTTCCAGCAAAAGAAAAACATCCTGAAATAAATTCAGGTGAGTCTGTAAAGCTTTGCAAGGTTTTAGCCAGGTAAATGGCAGGCGCAAGGTTTATCCTTTCCTGTATTCTATGGTACTGCTGGTACAATCTCAGTTTTTCATCGGAGATAATTAAATTGGTATCTTTGCTACAGAGTATGTTTGTTATGTTTTGTGTCTAGATGCCCCCCCCCGCAAAAAAAAAAAAAAGTGCAATATTAGGCTTTTTGGAGATGGCCAAATCTAAACCGAAGGTGGGAGTAAGGGGATGTGTGATTGCTGAATCAGCCCACTGATGGGTTTGGCGCCATCCTCATCACAGCAGTCTAGACACAATTTATAAGGAACAAAAACAGTCTTGTCTCTCCTTGCTTATTACTTTGCTGCTTTCTGTCCACAATGTCTGTTCTATTCTGCAATGTGTTACCCTACCTTGGAGCCCGCCGATCATGGACTGAAACCTCTACAAACTGTGAGGTAAATAAACCTCTCCTTTCACCTTGGGTATTGGGTACTTTGTCCCAGCAAGGACAGAAAAGTAACTGAGGGAATGGTTTTCAGAAGCCACAGTATCTCATTGTTTAGTTCACACCATTTAGGTTTCACAATTATAAGATAATCACCGTACCTGCAGCCCGGCTTTCTGAGTTTTAAGTAGACCAAAACTCTTATTTCTGTCAAGGAGTAATGAAACATACAGAATGCTCTATTTGGCCTTGGCATGTTTTCAACAGCATTCCAAGATCTTTCCTCTAAAAAGAAAACTATAATTAAAATAGAATACAATTTTCCCACAATTCCAGGAAAGATGACTATGTCCGTGTTTATTCATGGAAGATAACTATAGTCATGTTCAACACCCAATGCAGAGTCTAATTTTCCTTCTGTTTGTGAAGCAGCTTTTTCATGAACAGACATGTTCATGAATTGACTGTAGTCAATTGTCAACAACTGACCTGAATCAGCATGGTGCTTGGTGTGGAAGGCCCACCTGAAGATTGTTGTCAACAGCATAAAAAGAGAAATAGAGGGGAAAGATGGTGTGATGTTGATTCTCCTAGAGAATGTCTTCACACTGGCTTTCCTGATATGAACTCAGCTATTCTCATCATCAGAGAAATTCAGGTTCTCGATGCTGCTGAGGATAGCGGTGGTTCTCTTTGAGGGATCTCTAGTCTTTACTTTGAGTATTGCTTCCTACTTCCAGTGCAGATCACTCAATCCACTGGCACAGATCCTTCATCTTGCTGGTATAGACTTAGTAGCTTCCAGTACTGACCTCTGGGCCTTCGCAGTGCAGATCCTTGCTACAGAATTGTATGAGACATTGCTGTGGACTTTAAGCCTCCAACTGATCTCATGACAGACACTGCATAGGCTTGAGGTTTTCAACTTGATTCATGCAGGACATTGCTTGAGATTCAGGCCTTCAGGCAGAGTCTTTGGAATATTGACTATGTGGGTAGATTTATACTCTTTGGGTGAATATTATAAAATAATACTGTAAATTATATATCCTATGTTAAATCTTTTCCTTTATGAATTCTAACTACAGCAACTAGGTACCACCGTATTTCTCAATAATGTATTGGCTGCCACAAGGCTTATATAAATTTAATTAATCTAGCAATTTAATCTTAAAAGTAATGTATATTTACTGTCAATAATTTTTAAAAGAAAGCATTATGGAGATTAAGTTGAAAAAAACTATAATGTCACTACCTAATCATAAGCCATGTTAGTATTTCTCCATATATATTTAGTAGTGAAACTTTGGGCTTCTATACGTTATATAACTACCATATATTGAATTTCTACTGTATGGTAGGACTAAACTAAGCATTTCACTGATGATATCTGCTATAAATTCATACAACAGCTCTATAAGACCAGCACTACTCTTTATTCTATAAAGATATCCTGAACCTCAAAGCTCAGGAAATTTCCATGGTTCTCAACTAAAAACTGATAAATCTAGGTGACTTTATAACTATCATATTATATATATATATTATATATTATAATATTATATATAATATCATATTATGTATATATATATCACAGATATATGACATGTATATATTTGGCACTTAGATTCACATTATTTGTAACTTGGATTCTAGTATTCTGATTTTCATGATAAGAATCATAAGTGCTTCTCCCACTGTTAATTATTTTAGAAAATAATATTCTATGATTCCACAGTATTTTACTGCAAAAAATCTCAATTTGTTTATTGTGTCAATTTTATAAGGAATGTTATTAAGCATAAATCTCTAACATCTGAATTTTTCCTTAGAATACTTCCTGGAAAAAATACTATAAAAATGTGACTCTTCATATTTATATTGAAAGTATAGGAACATAAATTAAACATTTATTAAGTATCTATTAATTAGCCAGAAATCTTTCACTTAGAGAGTGAAGCTAAAAATAGATTGATAAAAAGCAAAAAGAAAAATGAACAAAAAAATGAGGGAAACCTTCTGATTAATAAGGGAATGAAGCCAAGGATGAGCTGGGATCCGAAGACATTGACACATGTTGACAGCTTGTTTGCTTTCTCCTTTCTTCATTACAATAATGAAATTTTTCTTTGCACAACTGCCCTTGCAGCTGTACCTAATTTTGAATTTAAACTTTGAATTGGCATGAGTCATATAATACAAGGGAAGAAACAGTAGGAAGAGAATCCTGCATAGGACTCTGGAAAGCTGCTGTCTGTTTGGGCCATAGCTGTTGAAGCCACCGTTCATCTCTCCTCCATGGACCATTGCTCATGAAAACAGAATTTTGTTAAGCCAGGTGAGGATAATTGGTCCCATGTCCTCACTTCTGCTAAAATTCTTTTAAAGGAAGGAATTTCACAGTACAGTCTTTAATTGTCAGGGAAGCAATTAATCCTTTCTTGATCATCAAATTCACATTTTGGTTTGCAACTCGTTCTTCAGGGTACACCACCAATGCACTATTTCTGGTCTGAGACAGCATCTCTGTACAGCCAATCTATGACATCAGCTGTGCTTCACAGGACAATCCTCTGCCTGCATGTGTAGTTGTGTCCTGCTTTCAGTTCCCTTAAATGCCTGGTGGTTATGCATATCCAAAAACATGCTAGTAGTTTTCATGTCTAGTATCTTCTCCTTCATCTTGAAAACCTTGGGCTCTGTCCATGTCTTTCTCTGTGGGCCTCAGAAACCTGATAAAATAATAATACAGGATTAACCAAACAAATTTTGCTGTACTACTATCATGAGGTGGCCACTCTTAGTTTCTAGAAAATGATAAAAAGATTGTGGATCTTTCCCTCAAAATAGTAAGGCAGACAAAAGTATGAACAGTTATGGTAAATTTTTATAAGGTCTTTATTCAATGGGCTCAGGGTAAAGCAGAGAAGCATCAAAATTAAATCAGGAGGCACTAGAAGCTTTCAGAGGAATTGCAAAGAGGGGTGAATAATGCACAGACAGGAAACAGGAGCAGAGACAATGTGTGCATGGAGGAAAAGACAGTATAAAAGAAGTCAGGGTTTCTTAAGACCACAAAGTATGTGTGGCCATATTTAGCAAATAAAAATTATATATATATATATATATATATATATATATATATACATATATATATGTATATATACATATATATCAAGGAATATACTTTAAAATAATCATAAACGAGTGACTGCTTAGGCAGAGAGCAGAGGCCAGAGTTTGATCCCCAGTGTACTGTGTTGTCCCTGCCCCTGGTGCTCTCTGAGAAAGTGATTGAGACTGAGAATGGTGGCACGTTCCTGAAACCCGCCACTTGAGAAGCTGAGAACAGGAGAATCACTAGTAGTCTGATCTATGTAGTGAGACCCTGTGGACTCTGTAGACCCTATCCTAAATACATTTAAATAATAAACAAATAAACAGATAGATAAATAAATAAAACGTTACTTGTGATGTTTTATCTGAAATTCAAACTGAACTGGATGTCCTGGATTTTATCTGGTAAGCCTCAATTTTATTTTATTTGATAGAGCTTAGCAAGTGATGAATGGACTGCAATGACAAGTGATCAAAGGACTGGAAGGAGGGAAGGGCAGGGATCAAATTACGAATGGCCAGGAAGTCTGCTTTGAACATATTAGTGGATGGCTGGCCACCACCAACGACCACAGCTGCATGTTCAAGATCACCTGGACATTAATGTGAGAATATAACACAGTGGCCAGAGTGTTCAAGTGTCCTGAACACAGCTGCCTGAGTCAAGGGACTGGCTTTCCCAGCACTGTCTCGCTACCACTCCCTCTCTGTGTACAAATTTTTTTTCCAGCACGATTCTGGCAGATCATCTATAGAAAAGTTCCCTAGCCAATTTTGATATTGATCCAAGGTGACCAAGAGTCTAAGGCAAATAATGCCTAGTCTTTGTAGGTAAATAATTCAGACAGTAAATAGAAAGTAGAGTAACATTTTCTGGACAGTCTAAATGAACCTAATAATACAAATTTTTAAATAAAATGGATTTTTATATATCTAACATCAGGCAAAAGAGATAGTGCAGAATACGTGATGTTTCCTCATCCTCTGAAGAAACAGAATTTCTCTCTTTCTTATGTGATTGGTACAGGGCCTACAGGGGCTCACTATGTAGATCAGACTCGTAGTGATTCTCCTGTTTTCACCCTCCTAAGTCCTGGGATTACAGGTGCATGTCACCATACCCAGTCTCAATCCCTGTCTCTGTTTGCCTGGGGGTACAGGACTGGCATGGCAAGCAGGGGATGGAACCCCAGCCATTGCTCTCTGCCTAAGCAGGCAATTTAGTCTGCTGGGCTATCTGGGCAGCCTCTTCTTGTATCTCATTTTTTTGTACCATACTCAAGGTCACATAAGTATTCAGGGTCAACAGTTGTCCTGAAAACCAGATTCTCTGATCCAGTGCACTTTCTTTAATGTCTCTTGTTTAGGGGGGTTTTGTTTTTGTTTTTTTTTAGGTTGATGAATGTTATGGTTGATATGTTGTATCAACTTGAGAAGTTTGAAAGTTCAGCTGAGTGACTGGAGGGCATTCTTCCATTGTAGGTGCCTTAGCTTGTGAAGGAGCAAGGCATGGAGATGTGATGTGCGGGCCTGGGTGGTTAGCCTGCATACTAGAGGCTTGCTCCCTCTGCCGTGCTCTTGCTGCTTTTGTTGCCTTCTGTTGTTTGGATTGTTGCCCCTGTGCCATGTCATCTGCCTTGGAGCCAGCTAATACAGACTGAAATCACCACAAACTGAGCTAAATAAACCTTTTCTTCCTTAATTTTGGGCATTGGGTATTTTGACTCAGCAATGAGAGAAAAGTAATCTAGACAATGAAATAACAGCAACCTTGACTGCCAAGAGATCACATCATTCCCTAAGATGTAGAAGGCGAAGCAAAGTGGGTTATTAGGAAACAAACAATGATTGCTCTAGAATTCACTGCCAAACGAAGAAGATTTAAATGAACATGGCTACGAATGATACAATTGGGCCTGGGATCAAATCCCTTCCTGTAAGCAAGTTGTGCTTTTTAAGAAGAGAAAGACAGATTTCTTGAGAGTAAGAAAGACTGCAACTTATTCTGGGCTCTATAGGCTTACAGGTTAATACAAAAGCACAGAGATGAAGCAAAAAATCATAAAATCTTTCTAATGTTAAATGTGTCCCATCTCTTGACTACAACAGTACTGCAGGAAGAATTGGGGATGGAAAGTGTTAATAGCTTGGTAGGTGACGGTGATAGCTCTGTGATAAAATCTAGCTGTATACTGCAGGCATGAGAAACTGTCCAGTTTATAAGTTGAGAAATAATTTGATCATAATTGTGTTTTAGCAAAAGAACAGTGCATGGAAACAGCTTAGATGGGGGAAAAATTAAACAAAAGGCAAGCAAGACAATCAGAGCAGGTCAGGAGTTATTTCTTTAATTTTTCTCCAAGGATCTCTGGGTCACTCTGCTGCCACTTTGGTGAAAAGAGACTCCTAACTATGTCTGCAGACATTGAATTTTATGTCTCTGTCCAACTTTTCTAAGCCCCCAATTTTTTTTCTTCTGTAGAACTAGTAGTTCTATAAAACTAGTAGAGGCTACATCCTGAATGCTGAATAAACACGACTGAATAAAGAACTAACCAGAATCATTGCTACCAAACTCTCAAAGGTTTTGTGCAATACCAGGCATGTCCAAGAGCATGGAGAGGTGGTGCAAGGTGCCAGGTGGGTGCTGAGCAGTAAAGTCAGCCAAGACGCAGAGGGAACTGTAGGCACACACTTCCATAAGTAAGATCAAGTCGCTAGTGTTATAACATTATAGTAAGCAAAAAACCCACTTGACATGCAGAGCTTTCCATGTCAGCCCTGCCTAAAATATAGCCTATCCCAACTTTTCTCTATAATAATTACATTATTTCTTATTTATCGAAAACACTTCTTGTTTTCTCACTCTATGATGTTGCAATCAGTGCATTCACAAAGGATGCTTGGTAGAATGCCAGTTCTCAGGGCCAATATATGTCCATTCTGCTCTGGTGCAATCATGACAATTGTGAAAATGTTGCACATACGAATATCAATTTTGAAAGGCTCTACTTCATCATGAGACCCCCAATAAGGTGAAAATACCTCCAGAAAGTAGTTACCTTTGTTTTCACTACTGCTTAAAGAATACAGTTCTACAACAAATCAAAGCTGCACTGACATTTCAGACAATTACCATCAAATGCTACATTCCCTCCTCTGCCATGAAAGAAGAACAGGAGAGACATGAATCCTTTATTGCTGGGCATGGAGGGCTGCTGAAGAGAAGCAAGGATCTTCATAGGAGGAAGCTGGGAGTGGAGTTTTTATAGGGTTGGGCTATACGTGGAGCTTGTATGGGCAGCACAGTGCCCTAACAGGTGCTGATTAAGAGGGCTTGGTATATGCATGAAAAACAAAAGATGAAGTTGGAGGTTAACTGGGGGATGAAGATGGAAGTCAGTCTGGGAGCAGCTCCTGGTTGTTCTTGGATCTGCACAACAGAGTGACTTGCTGTCATAATAACCCAGGGAATTTTTGTATGGGTGCAGACCCATTAAGACCCACTTCATTTCTTACCCTGGGCCTTTATAAATGTTTCTTCTCTTATTTACTAAGGTCAATCATCACTATTGTCATCATCATTTTTACGCATTTCAGACAGGAGATAGAAGGTCTACAGGGTCTCACTATATAGATGAGACTCTTAGAGATTCTCCCATTTTTAGCCTCCCAAAGTGCTGGGATTACAGGTGAGCACCACCACGCCCAGTCTCAATCACCATCTCCGCACGTCCCATGGGTGGGGCTGGCAGGGCACACTGGGGATCGAATGCCAGCCACTGCTCTTTACTCCGCTGAGCTATCAGGCCAGCCCTCATCATCTTCTTTGGGGCAAATAATTCTCAGTCTGCCATTTAGCCTACAACTTACTTTAATGTTTTAAATCCAACTTCTGGTTCTCAGAGGCAATCTCTGATCACCCTGTCCAAGGAATTTCTCACTTTCTATTTGTTCTTTTAGGCTATGACTTTTCTTCTTAACATTGGTAGTAACATGAAGTATAATGTTCATGGTATGATTTATTTTAACTTTCATCTCACCGAGAGCATAAGATTTATGGAAGCAAGAGTAGCATCTGTCAAGTTTGACACTATATCCCTAACAGATAGCACAAAGTGTGAGACCATAAAAGGTCACTATGTTCCGGATTTTGAAATCTTCTCCAACAGCTTATGGGTTATGCATTTGGACTCAGCTTCCCAGACTTTGACGCTTTTAAGAAGTTAGGTCACTAGGGATGTGCCTTAAAGATTACTCTCCCTCTCTCCTTCTTGCCTTCATTTTCTCCTCCCCACCCTCTTCTTTCTCTTTGCTTCTCAGATATTTTAGATGTTTTGGTCTAGATCCAGAATGTCCTCCCAAAGCCTCATGGATTCAGAGGTGGAGCTTTCTGAAGGTGAATGGATGGCAGTGGGGTTCCCTTGGTGGATCCATCCACTGGTGAGCTCAGTAGTTATATGTGCTGTTAAGAATTTGATCCTGGTGAGATGAGGAGGTCACCGAGGATATCTCCCTACCAGCTCCTCTTTTTTATACTCCCTGTTTCATGCCCATGATGCATGTATCCCCTTTCTTTTGCCATAACCTTCATCTATATCATATCTACACCATTGAAGCCAGGTGAACATGAATTGAAAATGTGAGCCAGAATAAACCTCTCCTTTAATTTGTGAACACTGGGTATTGTGTTTCAGCAATGAGGAAAGTGATTAAGACTCCAGACCATGAGGTGAACAGTTTGCTCTGCTCTCACCTCCCTACCATAATGTTCTGACTCACAGGCTCAGAAGCCACTGAATCAAGAAACCAATGGAATGAAACTTCTAAAACCATGAGGGAAAACAAGTTTTCCTCCCTTACATTTTTCTTACGTATTTTGTTACACCAACAGAAAATTCAGTAACACAGATGCTTGGAAGCTCTGTAGAAGAGGGCAGGCAGCCTATCCCTCTCCCACCAGCCTGGGAGACTGGCAACCATAGAGGGCTTCCCAGCTCTTGAGAGGCTGCCCTCTCCTTCTGAAGGCAGGCTTGGTTTCCAAAATCCACTATATGCAGGTGCCTTCCACATATAACCTCATAAAGCTCTGGGTGAATAAACACAGTCACTTTTGCAGTAATGCAATAAGTCAAGTGATCATAGTATGATATATTTGCCCCAAAGATCTTTGGGATTCTAGGACTCAGGTTTATATATTTGAGTTTTAAAGAAGTTAGCAATTCCTCAGAGCACCAGAATCAGCTTTTGTTCTTCCACATTACTTCAAAACAAGCACTGCTTTTGCTGCGCATGCCAGTGGACAACTCAGCAGTCACATACAGTCCTCGGCAGTGCAAAATGCGTGCTAACAACACTGCTGGGTGTTCAGAAAACTTCATTTAATGTTTTATTTTCCATTGTCATAACAATATCTGTTGTATTATAAAAATAAATGTCATTATGAAATGTTAAGTCTAAACAACACAATTACATTTTTCTCCTCTCTAGCATGGTTTATACTTTATATAATATAGAAGAAAAAAATGTGAGTTTGGTCACCCAATAGAGTATGAGAAGTTTGACAGAAATAAATTATTCTCTTCAACTTTTCACCATAGCTTTTAACATATTCTTGGAAAAGATTCAGAATATTAACAGCAAGAATGAAATAAATATAAGCATTTATAGTCATTTTACAAATCTGGAAAAAGTTGCTAACATGAATATATGCAAATAAAAGCATATTGAAAGGAAAGTATTCTCTCAATAGATGAATAGATGATAAGATAGGAGGGAAAGAATATAGATAGGCATTTGCACAGACCTGCACATGCTAACACATAATAGGGGGAGATGAAAGATGCACAAGCATATGTCCCACGGGCAATTATCATGAATATGGAATTTTATAATTTATTAGGTCCTGAGTTTTCTGATTTTTCAGGTCATACATGTGGAAAGTTAGGCAGGATGATTTTCTTATTTTACAAATGAAGATACAGACCCACTCACCTTGGTGCTTCTCCCAAGGTCACACAGAGGCTAGTGGACGGTCCTGGGGACCCAACCAATCTCATGTGCTGGCAAGGCCTTTTAAGAGTGTTCATGGGCTGGGGAGATAGCTCAATAGAATAAGCGCTTGCCTGGTAAGTACAAGGGCCTGAGTTCAATCCCCAGTTCTGAAAAATAAATAAATAAATTTTTAGCCAGGTGTGGTGGCACAGGCCTGTAATCTCAGCATTTGGGAGGCTGAGGCGGGAGGATCAGTGTGAGTTCGAGACCAACCTGGGCTACCAAAGTGAGTTCAAGGCCAACCTGAACTGGTAATTAGACCCTGTCTCAAAAAGACCAAAAAAAAAAAAAAAAGTGTTCTTGAGTCTGCCTCTCTATGCCTCTCTAGGAGGTGAACTATACAGGCTCATTTATTCATGGTTTGGGTGTCTGAAATACTGGTGTGGTATCATAATAACTGTGGTTTGATAGACCTGTTACCTATACTAGGCCTATTGCTTACAGATTAAAACACCTTCTGCAGAATGTTTCAAGCTCAGCAGAGTTGGGAGAAATTTTCTGATGTGCCTTTGATACTCCTGGGACAATGCACAATTTACTATGCTCATCTGTGTTCACAAAGAGCAGTTGGGCCCCATCTTACAGTAATTTTGTCCAGCAATCATTCCTGTGTATTATTTCTAAGGTTAAACTAGTACTGACACCTTTAATTTAGCTTTGCTAAAAATCCAGCCACCAACATCCAATCCAATTTACCAATTGTTATGCATCAGTGTTTTAATGTATTTAAAATTAATTCCAGTGGAAGAAAGAAAATCACACTATTCTCTTTCTTGTTTGCAATATTTATCATTCCAGAAAGACCAAGTGTAGAGGGGGCTTTTCTATCTGCTACTATGATCTGGCTTAGATGTCTACATTCCTGTGGAGAGTTGAGGGACATCAAATACACAAAGGAAAAGAGAAATAATAGATAGTTGGTAAATGGAACAGTTGTTAAATTTGTTATTGCTGTTTTACTGGGAGAATGGTATAAACTACTTAATTTGGGGTAAGACTCATTATGAACCAACACTCTGCAGGCTTTCCTCTTGGTAAGCTCTTTGGCAAGTAAGGACAGTGGTTAAAAAATGTCCCTATGTAGACATACTGTGCACTCCGCCACCCTCCCAGCACAGCAGTGCACAAGGGCCCACAAAACCTGAAACAGAAAGGGCATATTTAACTCTGGGTTAGCACAGAATGATGAAGTTATTTAGTTTCAAGCCTTGTTTTTTAAAAACAATTTATACTGTCACAGAATACATTTAAAGATACTTCAAGTATGTTTCCATTTAAGTTCAGTCACCATCTTATTTAGTTAACCAGTTACCTATAATTTAAGAAAAGATTTACTAGATTATGATTATGTTGAGCAGCATTATTGATAGGAAAAGAGTGAGATTAGATATGCGCTGATGGCCAGAGCAATGCAAGATTTATTTCCCTCTCATATTCTCCCATTCAGTATTGACTTATTTATGACTTAGATCGTCTTTCCATCCTCACATACCTAGCATACAGCTGCTTTGTAGTGTCCATTCTGACAGCCTCCTTATGGGATATATAAGTAATATAAAAATTACCCAAGAATATCTTTATTAAGCAGAGTTACACTTTTTATTAAAATCCTCTATCATTTATATCTTACAGCTATGTCTTATTCCTCATTATTTTGTGGGATTTCACATATAAGTCTTTCTTTAACTTGCTGCTGGTGTGTCTTCACTCTCACTTCTTCACTCTTTAATAAGCTTGTGCTTTGTCTTAGTGGTTTAGTAATATGGTCTTGTCTTTTGAGACTATTTCTGGACACTTGAGGGGAAATTGAACATCATCACACATAGAAAGGCTACATGACAAATGCCCAAACCGAAAGGTTGAGTTCATTTCCATAATTGGTTTGGTACTAATTAGAATATTTATTATAGAGATATCATATTAAGCCCAATGGTTTTATTTTTTTAAACAGATGACAGTAAATGATATGCTTTGCTATAGAGAAAGTTTGTTCTCCCTCTAAGGTGCATGCCAAAGTGAATATTTTCAATGTGATCATATTTTGAGGTGAGATTGTTGGGAGGCAATATCATGACTGTCTTTATGTAAGATTCAAGGAACAAGGCTCTGCCTGCTGTCCACCATGGGAGGCCCCAAGCAGCAGCCAGCACAGCACAAAGGCGGGCCTTACCTGCTGGGCCATCTGCTGGGTCATTTCATCTTGAATTTCCAGTCTCAACAACTGTGAGAAACGCGTGTTGTTTAAACCAGGCTGTAGTATCCTGTAAAAGATGCATGAATGGACTAAGATAAGTTTTGTAAAATGGAAATAGATGGAAATAAATCAGTTCTATTCTCAAATTTTGCATATAATTAGTTGATACCTTGTATCATAGTAAAATCACTGTAACTCAAATACAACAGTACCTTTGGGGCCTGGAATATAAGCTCATTAACATTTTATGAACCGATCACAAGAGCTTCCCTGCATTCTTACAATGACAAAATAATTCCATTTTTAGTTAATATCTTCTTCCTGTGTTACATGTGCAAAACACTAGTGATAGGGGTTTCCATTAATTTTGTCTAAATATAAATAGCCTTACTTTTCCCCCTCAAATCTGCTTACTAAGTAGCATGTTTTAAGAGAAAAAATAATAAGCAGTTATTCATTTTTTCTCAACAAAAATTGATAAGGCTTCTGTCATTTATTACCTTGACACTAATTTATTCATTACTTATTTTTTGTCAATGTTTGAACAAGGATCAAACAAAGGAAACCCAGAAATTTAAATCATTCTCTTAGGGCTATATTTTATATTCTCTTAAACTATTGTTTTTAGAACATGCCTAGGGAAAAAATATTAAAAAATAAAACATGCCTATGGCCTTCACATCTTCTTGGGTTTTCAGAAAGTAAGGCAGCATATCCTTTAAATTTTAAAAGAAACCAGTGTAATTTGTTATTAGTAAAACATAATATCTAACACTCATAACTCTGAAAATATGCATGTTTTTCTTTGCTATTCTTTAAAATTTATCCCAAAATGTCACATCAAAATTTCATTAATTTTCAAGTCAAAAATTGAGATTAGCAAGGAGTGTGAAAAACTAGATTTATAGGCAAGACAAAAATACCTGGGAATAAAACCAGCCTGTTGTATTTGCTCCTAAGACTAAATTTCAGTGACTTCTTGAATTCTTGGGATTCTAGCTCTATTGGGAGCTATGTTGTCAAGAAGCAACAACTTCACAGGGACATCTCCTTAAAACAGCAATCATTCTTGTTCCTCAGTGTATAAATAAAACAAGATTCTCTTTATCTACTATTTCCTTAGGACAATATTTATGACTTCTCTAAAATGTAAAAGATATTTCCAGTCATGCTTGGATAAATGGCTTTAGCTTTCTCATTGTATAGGAACAATAAACTCAATGACATTAGGGTCACTAAGTCACTATTAAAGGTCTTCCCTGCAAAAGAATCATTTTCCTTTGGTGCATCAGACTTTTTTGCAACACATCTAATAGAATTTTTTTAAAATTTTTCTCAGTGTCTAGCCTCAAGATCTAGGCAGGAATCCTGATCATTCAGACCTACAGGATCTTTACAGTCCTCCTCTTCTCTATCTCCACAAGGAACACCTATTTGTTAGAAAACAAAACTTCCAAATCATCACTTAGGAATCTTTTTTTCTCTTTTTTAAATTAATTTCAGTGAAAATATATGACAATGACAGTTTCACAACAGGTTAGTAGGACAGTTACAATAATTAATACATTGCATATTGTTGGCTTTGTAGTAGTTATTCAGAGTAAAAGATGCAGAATGGATACCTTGTATAAACACTATTAGTACAAATCTTTTTTCTCCTTGAACTAAGAGATAGTGGCTGTATGTATGTACAATCCAATAGCCCATAATAGTAGTGGGTTATCCACACAATTGGCAATGTTGGAAGTTGTTGACTTGAGCCTTTTACAGTTCAGCATATTAATATGTCATTAGTTTTTATACCTCGTGGTTATACTTTTCCTCTGGATGGTTAAGAATAAGTTAAAGCAAGACCTATATAACTAAAAATGTAGCTTTTATATTTCACAAAGTCAGTCAAATCCCCTCAAGATATAAGAAAAACTGTGCTGTGACATCCTGTAAGTCAGTGGTGTCCCAAATATTCTGACAAAGGAGATTATAAGGCCACATAGGAAAGTGATCAACAATGTACAGTGTGCCTAAGGAGAGTCACCTAGAAAGAAAATCCTTTTGAGCTTTTACAGGGAGCAAATTGGTCAAACAATCGCTATGACTCATCCAAATGGCTGACACTGACAAAAGATTTGTTACTCTAAATAGACTGATATCTCCCACAGATAGAGGAGTAATGTATTAGGCAGCTACTGAGTATAGATTTGAGATCAAGAGCTGGAAATGCCTAGGATATTCTGATAGAAAAACTTTATGACAGGGAAAAGTGGTTTAAGGATTTGAATAGTGCCAGGAATAGAAGCCCTTGCTTGTAATTCCAGCACTCAGAAGGCTGACGCAGGACGATCATCATGAGTTCAAGGCCAGCATGAGCTACATATTTATAAAAGAAAAGACTTGAACAGGCAGATATTCCAGGAAAGAGTGAAATCCCATCTCTAGAAATTTTCAAGGAGTTGCTTGATTGAAGAGAGTTCATGAGCTGTTCTTGCATTTTTATGGAAAGCCAGAGAATAAGGCCATATTCTTTCTTTCGGCCAGGACCACAATACTAATTTCTCATGTCCAAGATTGGTAATTTGAGATCACTCAGAAAAGGAGTGGAACATCTACTTTGCACCAGCTTTACACCCCTTTAACCGGTGCAACATACCCTTGAAAGATATTGCAACATGCATAAATGAAACTTAAGATATTGACACCTAAGACATAGAAGAAATAATCTAAACTCTGTCCAAAATTCCAAGAATTATTATTTGAGATATCAAAATGTGAATTCTTTCAATATACAATGTAATCTCTTTATCTTTTTTCTGTAGCTGTTTCTACTATCAATAGTCTTGAATCCTAGATATTCAGTCACAAGTTGTGCTATCTTGGAATAATTACTCAATATCTCTGGATCAAATTCTTTATCCATAAGTTATTGATTAATCTGCTGAGAGTGCCAAGTTATTATGAGTATATAGTATAATTTATGTGAAGTATCTAAACTATTGCTTATCCCATACAAATCACTTAGCAAAGCATAGTGTTATTGTACTCAATTTATCTGGGTCTTATTGCAATAAAACACCTGTATAGGTTTGAAGCCATAGAGATTTTGACAGTAGGCCTATTAGATAATTTACTGTATGCTTTTCTTTATTCCAGAAGGCTGCCTGTGGTAGCTTTCCCAAGGTAAGTACTGTAATCTATTGACTATGAAGGACATTTTAAAAGAAAAGTGATGAAACAAAATCCCCTGTGCTTAAAAAAAAAAAAAAAAAAAAAAAAAAAAAAAAAAAAAAAAAAAAAAAAAAAAAAAAAAAAAAAAAAAAAAAAAAAAAAAAAAAAAAAAAAAAAAAAAGGCATACTACATGCAGTGATGTAAAAAGCATTGAAATGAAGTTCAAAACCTTGACCTCTACCACCCATGACAAACATTCTTGCTTGGAATAACAATATCAAAAACATATGAAAAGTAAAAATAATTTATTACTAAATATTAGTATTATTAAAATACTGATAATAGCTTGACATATTTCAGAAAAGGAAGCCATTCATGTTGGCAGGAGAAATAAGAAAAAATGTTCAAGAACTTAAACAGTCAGGAGAATTCGAGTGCACGGATAAGAAGTATTCTGAGAAAAAGAGCCATATGAGTAATATGTTAATCACAGTTTTGATGCTAAGACAAAATATCTGACATACACAACTTAAAGGAAGAAAAATGATGGTTGTAGAGGTTTTTTTGATTAACAGTTCTAGAGTTTTCAGACAATGGATGGCTGGCTCCAAGGGGGAAATATGGTAGAAGCTCATAATACAGGAAAGACACATTCCAGGAAGCAGAGTGAGAGGAAAGAGCCCCCCAAATGTTTTTCCAAGGTATGCCCATTAATATCATTTCTCCTACTAGGTCCACCTCCTAATAGCCTCTCAAGAGATGAGCTACTCAACAAATTAATTCTTTGATGAGGTGTCCTGGGTAGGGTTTTCCATAGGTTTGTGGGCAGGGGATTATAGAGTGATATGAAGGGATTTATTGAATAGACATACAGGATTAGAGGTGTGGTCTGCAACAGCCAATCTGACAATTCTCATCCTGAAAATATAAAAATCACTGATCTCAAGAGACTGAAAGCCACAAAACAAGAGGGATTGAGGATGCAGCGTCAGCCAGGGCCAGATGCCTGAGTTGTTCCCTAGAATGCTACTGTCGTGAGGCTATGTTGAAAAGCTGAATAAACTGAAGTCTGATACCTACAGGTTATGGAAGTAGCAAAAGAAACATTTGCTCAAGCAGAAAAGAGTTCTTGAAACATGGCTGACTTCCTTGTTATCCCCTTTCCAATCTATGTGGGGTTCAAACCTATTGTGTGGTGCCATCTACAGTTGGGGTAAGTTTTTCACTTAATTTGAGAGCATGCATACTAATAATCTGGAAAAACACTAACACCCCCAGAAGTGTGCTTTACTATCTTACTAGGTACATTTTAATTCAGTCAAATTGATAATCATGATTAAGGGCTTCACCAGGCTATTTTGCTTACAATCCAGCCATGTCTAAGAGTCTCTTAATCCAATCAAGCTTACAGTAAAGATTAACTGTCACAAGTAAGCAATGAAAGTTGGACTGAACATGTGCTGGTGACCTTGTAAGAAGTTGTGAATTGTCAGTGTTGGAAACAGGATAGGCATGCCAAGGACACCTTTTAGAAATACTTTTACTTCAAGGAAATGGAATCTAACTCTGCATTTTAAAAAAATCAGCACATAAAAGGGGAAGAGGAGGGCAGGAGAGGTGAGGGGAGGGCAGTAGATGTGAAATAAGCAGATGGAAGGGAATATATGTGTAGGGAAAGAGAGACATGTCCACCCACATCAGAGAGGGCAATTTGCCTTGCACAGGTGACCCTTGAGCTATCAGGCAATGGTTTTAATCATTCTGAATCATTGAGTTAAGTGTTGTGATAGAGTCCAAAGGATAATCTGGAATTGTTTTGTAAAAATTGTGCACTGTTAATTCTGCTGTGTTCCCTGGCACTGTTTCTTCTGCATGCAGAATCCAGGGCAATACCTTTTCTTTTCTGGCAATGTTATGTTTATATCCATATGTTCCCACTTAGGCATCAAGCCATGATGTTCAGTGGGGGGCTTTGAAAGATGATTGGATTATATAAGGCTTATATCTGACTTGTCGTCAGGAGGTGGGACTAGTCAGAAGAGGCAGTTCACTGTCAGCATGCTCCAGAAGGTTACATCTTTCTTTATGACTCCTCCCTTAACACTTTCTGTTTCTCTCTGCATGAGTACGCAGCTCTCCTCCAGAAGACCCCTCTGCCACATCTTCCTGCCTTAGAACTAGCTGCCTTTGAGCCAAAATAAGGCATTCATCCTTTAATCTGGAGGTGTCAGTTATTTTGTACTAGCAACAAATAGAGTGATGCAAACAGGCAACGAGAATAAGATATGTTTGAATTGAGGGTGTGTGTGTGTGTGTGTGTGTGTGTGTGTGTGTGTGTGTGTGTGTAAAGTATTCAATAGAAGGAAATCTAGTTCCATTCTCAAGTATTGTTATTAAGTATAAATTAAGAAATCTAAAGATTTCTGCATACTAACTTAAAGAAAATGCATTAAAATATATTTGAAGTGGATGATTGTGGACATTTTTTTCCAGAGTTAGTCTGTTATATCCCATGATCTCTGTGCTGAAAGATTTCCATCTCAATTTCAAGCTAAGTTAAATATATAAGATTGCGATGGTAAATGAACCGCACAACCCATAGCTTCTAGGGCCCAAACACATGCGTGATTAAGTGGATTTTGTACCCTCCCATGCCCTTCTTCATCTAAACTTCGATGTACTTGGAGCATTATCTAGAGCCTGCCCACATTCTTAGTCATTGATGAAGGATTCAAATTTAACACATGTACTCATAACCAGTAGTATTAGGAAGGAGCTCTCACTTAAACTATCTGTGCCCTGTGTGTCAAAGTTGCAGATTTAAGGATTTCCAAATGATGTGTTGTTAGTTGAAATAAATTAAGCAAATTTATTTATATGCTTGTGTAAACTCTGCTAAGCATACCAAAAAAAAAAAAAATGTATGCCACTTTTAAGAAGAGTAGCTTCTTGCAAAATGTTCATTACATAACCATCCGAGTAGAGAGCAGAACCACGTGTACTATCTAGATGCTACAAATCAATATGTCACTCTTTTTCCAGGCTTCAGTGCATGAAAGTGGATAACTAAGCATCAAAGTACAGTGTTAAAGATTCTCAGGCCAAATGATTTCAGTCAGGATTTGAAATACTGTCTCTGTTACCAACTACCTGTGGATATGTTAAGGAACTTATTTGGACTGTGAAAAATGAATCCTAGAGTGGTGCTTAGCGAGTTGCCTCCCCTTGCCTGTTTGTTTCTACCAGTTGACCTATAAACTTCTTTCTAACCAATAGCATACAGCAAAGTCCAAGGGATTTTGCATGTTTGATGAAAGTTCTTAATTTAAGGAATGCAGGTGTTATTTAAGGAACATCAAAGTTGAGTGAGCTGGAAATATGTACAACATGGATACTATGGTTAACAGCAATATATTATTCTGGAAAATTGCTATGAAGATAGATTTGAGTATTCTCTTGTATAGCCTCATCATGGCATACAACTATGATAATTTAATCAGGTACCACAATGAATCAGCAGAAAGATTAAAATAATTACAAGGAGCCTTTGAAATATTAATTTATACTATCATTAATGTTCAAATGCTCCAAAATTCACGATGTACTTTGAAATAATAGCAAATTATTATATGAAGAATTATTATCAAGGTGCTGCTCCAAACTTTTCAGAAGTAAAGAGAACTCTGACTGGCTTGCTGGATGAAGGAGAGCTGAACCTGTGGGTCTACCATGGACAGGCACTGAACTTTCCTGGAGCAATTTAAGAACTTTGGCAAACTCTGGCCAGCCTGCAGGACTCTATCTGGGTGATTACCGGCAGCTTTAAAAAAATGCCAAAATTCAGGAACAAAAGGTAACCTCAGTTTTCTATCCTACCCAGAGCAAATTCAGGAGACAAAGATATACAAGAACTTGTAAACTGCACACCTGAAATCTTTGAAATGATAGCAACTGAAGTAAAGAAACAAGTCCATCAGGCTATGGAAGAAATAATATCAGAAATAATCACTCAGGTCAAAAAAGAAAGGACAACAATATTGAAAGAATTGCTCAACACAACTTATGAGGTCATAGGTAGAAAAACAGAAAAGAGAAAACTGACAGAAACATTGAATAAACAATACAGAAAGAAATGTATCAAATAGATATTCAGGATATTAAGAACTCCACTGAAAGCTGGCAAAACCTTATGGATGAAACTGAAGACAGACTTTCAAACCTTGAAGACATTATTGTAGCTAAGGAATGTGAAATTAAAGATTTCTTAAAACTAACAAGGAACAAGGAAATAACAACAGAGCAGCTAAGAATTATTCAAATAAGCCATTCCCAAAAGTCGATAATCCACATCATCAGGTTTAGCCACAGTGACAGTCCCACTCCTCTGGTAGAAAATTTTGTCTTAGCTACTCTTCTCTCATTGCTGGGATAAATACCCAACACACAGGTTTAGGGAAGAAAAGTTTATTTAGCTCACAGTTACTGGAGGTTTCATAGTTTAAAGTAACCTGAATTATACAGGGAGACCTTGAAGCACTGCATCACCATGTCACCATGTCCAGAAACAAGAAAGGGATGTCTACTGTCTCCACTCCTATTCAATATGGTTCTAAGAACATGACCCAAAACAATTAGATAAGAGAGATAAATAAAAAGAATAAGGATTGGAAAAAAGTGAAATTATCAATATTTTCAGATGACATGATATTCTACATAGAAGACCCCAAATATTCTACCAAGAGTCTTGTAGACTTAATCACCAAATTCAGAAATGTAGCAAGATACAATGTCAACACTGAAAAATCAGTAGCATTTTTGTAACAAAAATGAATACACTGAGAAAGAAATTGGGTTACCCATGCCTTTCTAATAATATCCAAAAAAAGAAATACTTAGGAATCAGTCTCATAAAGGACAGAAAATATTCATATAGTGAATATTATGGTACACTGAGAAAACTCATAGAAGAAGATTTGAGAAAATGGGAAAATAGTCCATGCTCCTGGATAGGAAGAACCAACATTGTGAAAATGGACATACTTCCAAAATTGCTACACAGATTCAATGCAATCCCAACTAAAATACCATTAGTATATTTCACAGAGCTAGAGAAAACTTGGCTCAAATTCATTTGGAGCCAGAAGGACCCAGAATATCAGTACCAATTCTGGAAAATAAAGGAAAGGCAGGAGGTATTACAATCCCTGACCTGAAATTATACTATAAAACTACTGTGATAAAATCAGCATGGTGCTGGCATACAGACAGAATGTAGGATCAGTGGAACAGATTAGAATATGTAGATACAATTGCAAATACACTCAACCACCTTATCTTTGTAAAGGGACCAAATAGACTCACAGGAAGAAAGATAGTTTCTTTAATAAATGGTTCTGGGAAAATTGGCTTTCCACATGCTGAAGGCTAAAACTAGACCATCCCTAACACCATGCACAAAGCTACAGTCAAAATGTCATCAGTAGAGTTCATGAACGAAAACTAAACTGCAAGGGAAATAATGCAGAAATCAAAAACTGGGATCTCATCTTTTTTAAAAGTTTCTGCACTTCAAAGAAAATCTCCAACAGAGTAAAAAGAAAAGGTCTTCCATCTACAAAATACAAAGAATTTTTAAAAATCAGGTGCGCAAATTCAAATACCCAACCCAGAAATGGACATCTAAGGTGAATATACACTTCTCAGAGGAGGATATACAAATGACAAGTAAATATATGAAAAAACAATGAATATAATTGCTCATTCAATAAATACAAATTTAAACACCACTAAGATTTCATCTCAAGGGGGTGGGGAGTTAGCTCAGTGACACAGCACTTGCCTGGCAAGCATGAGGTGCTAAGTTCAAGTCTCAGTATTCCTCTTCCCGCCCAAAATGGAAAAAAGATTCCATCTCACCCAAGAAAGAATGATTAACATAAAGAAATCAGCCAATAACAAATGCTAAAGAAAAATGAACCCTTCTGCATTGTTGGTGGGAGTGCAGAATGATACAACCAATATGGAAATCAGTGTGGAGATTCCTTAAAAAGCTAGGGCTGGAGTTCCCATTCAAGCCAATTCTTGCCCACCTGAGCATTTTTCCACAAGAACTAAAAACCTCATACCACAGCAGTATATGTGTACCCATGTTTATAGCACCACAACTTGTTATAGTTAAATCATGAAGATAATCCAGATGCCCATAAACTGAAGAATGGATAAGAAAGATGTGTTATTTTTACACACTTGAATATTATTCAGCTATGAAACAGGATGAATTTGAGTCTTTTATCAGTAAATGGATGCAATAGAGAACATACTCTTAAGTGAAATAAATCAGACCCATATGTGCAAACATTATATTGTCTCCTTAGTGTGAAAACCTGAAAAGAGAAAAATAGAATTTGAAGGGTGCAATAGACATTCAGAAAAATGAAAGAATTTATTCAAAAGGAAAGAGTTAAAGAGTTGATGAGGACAGGAGAAGGAATGGGAAAAATAGATTTGTCTATGTATGTAAGCCAGACCATTTGGAAACTGTGCTGTGCATTTGTGCTGGTCTATGGAAAGAAGCAGTAAATACTTTGATTCATCTCATCTCCCTCTTTCAATTGTTTCTTCTTTTTGTGTTATTAATTTCTTGTATATTCTTTTTCTCTTTTTTTCAATTTTACATGCATCTATCTGGAAATATACATAACTAATTGGGAGATGAAACTATGTATTACAATAAATACTGTGAAATTTATATTACTTTAAGTGAAAATCTGTACCACTTGTAATTTTTTTCTGTTTTAAATCTAATTTGTACTCTCTTGAGAAATAAAACAAGAATTGTCAAGATCCAAGTTTTTAAATTACATATTCAAAACATGTTTAAGAAGTAGGAAATTTAAGTGTTTCAGTCAATCTGAAACTTGACAAAATTTCATTAAACAGGGTAGGAAATGTTTAGATACATATTTGGAGACTTTCCATTATATATTAAATTTTTAAGCCCAAATGACAGAAAATATATATATATATATATATATATATATATATATATATATATATTTTTTTTTTTTTTTTTTTTTTTTTTTTTTTTTTTTTTTTTTGTCTTTTTGAGATAGGGTCTCGCTGTGCAGTTGAGGCTGGCCTTGAGCTCACTTTTGTAGCCCAGGCTGGTCTCGAACTCGCACCGATCCTCCTGCCTCAGCCTCCCGAGTGCTGGGATTACAGGCGTGCGCCACCACGCCCAGCTAATATATATATACTTTTTTAAATAGCTGCACTGTCAAATAACATCCAAAAGATAATGTATCAAGTAGAAATGCATGTCTTAGCAAGTATCATGGGACGCTCAAAATATGCTCAATAATTAGAACTAATTATAAGTTATGATACACTTTTTGCTAAGCTGTTAGATGAATTTACAGGTTGCAAATGTTTCAGTGCATAGTGCCTGCTAGATTATTTTTAAAACTTGAAATTAATTGACAACTCTGGGTTTCTTGAAACTTTTTATAAAGATGTTATACTTCATATAACATACTAGATTGTTATTTTTGAAGTAATATTTTTGTATTTGGAGCAGGGTCTACAGGGTGTTCAGGGTATCACTACATAGATCAGACTTGTAGTGATTCTCCTGTTTATAGCCTCCTAAGTGCTGGAACTACAGACTCTCACCACCATACCTAGTCTCCATCGCCATCTAAGCATAACCTGCATATGAGGCCGGCTCAGTATGCTAGGGATTGAACCCCAGCTGCTGCACTCTGCCTAAGAAGGCACTTCAGGCTCATGAGTTATCAAGCCAGCCCTTTTAAAGTAAATTTCTGACAAGAGCTTATGAAAAATCTAAGCAATATTACTAGATAATTGAGCAGTTCTCAACCTGTGGGTCGTGACCCTGGCGGGGGTCGAACGACCAAAGCACAGGGGTCACTTAAAGCCATTGGAAAATACATATTTAAACCCATGCTATGCCATGGTGAAATGTTATTTATTATAACTGGCAATTCGAAGTAGTCACCAAAGTTAGTTTTTGGTTTGGGGTCACCGCAACACGCGGAACTGTATTGCGGGGTCACAGCATTAGAAAGATTGAGAACCACTGTTATAGATGCTTCAGGTACATTTTAAATATATCATGAAATAATCTGTGTACAATGTAACACATGAAATTTATTTACTCATTCATTTATAAATAATAACAGCTAATAGGTTGAAGGTGAAAGTGAAAATGGTAATGGACATCATCAATGTTGCTAATATCAGAAAAATGACTTTAGAAATGTCTTACGGTCAGACAAACACTAGCTTAACACAGACCAAAACTTTTACCAAGCACAACTAAAAAACTATATATAATTTAAGTCCAATTGCAATCAGGAGGGCAAGATGCCAAATTTGGAGTCAAAAATTTCAGAGAGAAGGGGAAGGCAGAGAGGAAAAATCAAAATGCATTCTTTTCTCTTCATGATATTTGCTGATCTTCAAGTAAAGAATGACTAGAATACAGGAAGACTAAAAGAAATTATGGACTAAGAGATTTCAACAGTGCTATCAACAGTTTCACTGTTTTACAAAAACAAATATTTAAGTTAAGGGCAAGTACAGATTAAATTCTCAGGCTCAGCTGTGGCAGGGTAACATCCTGAGGGTAAAAGTGAAAATGGTCTTTAAAATCCTGCAATCCAGCCTATTCTGGATTAGATTAAGATTATCTACAACTGCTTTAACTACCTGTCATCTTTAAATTTAAGTGCTTCTAAAAACAAAACCTGTGATTATAAATAATGTCTAGAATTCAGTTAAAATGTGCCAGGCATAACAAAAACTACTTTGACTAACATCCCAAAAAGAAAAGAAGCCGGGCATAGTGGCACATGCCAGTAATCCCAGCACTTGGAGGCTGAGGTAGGAGTATTGGTGTGAGTTCGAGACCAGCTTGGGCTACAAAAGTGAGCTAAATACCAGCCTGAACTGCATAATGAGACCCTGTTTCAAAAGACAAAAAAAAAAAAAAAAAAAAAAAAAGAAAATGGATGATAGGAGAATTCAGGAAAGATGTAAAGTATATTTTAAAAAATCTTTTCACTATAATTATAATCAAATTAAAAATATTCATCTTTATCAGTAAGATTCAGTACAGTTGAAAAGATAATTTCATGCCAGGGAGATAGCTCAGCGGTCTAAGTAAGTGCAAGGTACTAATTCAGACCCAGGTACCACATGCTGTGCAGACCTGCAACTGCAGTGTGCCATGCTAGCTCTGAAAATGGGCATAGTGGGGCATGCCTGTAATACCAGCACTAGGGAGGCTGACAGGAGGATTGCTACAGGTCTGAACTACACAACAAGACCCTGGAACAAATAAATAAATAAATAAATAAATAAATAAATAAATAAATAAATAATTTTAGGAAAATGAATGCAGAAATGTACAAATCAGAGAATGAGAAATAGAAATTAAATGAACCAATAAAAGAAACATGGGACTTTTTCCATCTTGCAAGATGGTGGGTGAAAAAACTGAAAAGCCAGACACTAAACAGAAGAAACCTAAAGCCAAGAAGACTGCTGCCGGTGGTACTGGTAAAAAGAGTAAGGAGAAGGCAAAAAAGTCCAAGGAGGGGCAGTGCCACTGCAGCTGAAATCCTGTCCTGGTTAGAGGAATCGGTAGAAACTCTCAATCTGCTATGAATTCCAAAAAGGCTTTGTACAAGAGAAAGTACACAGCTGCTAAATCAAAGGTTGAGAAGAAGAAAAAGAAGAAAATTCTCACTATGATCACAAAACCGATCAGCGGGCACAAGAATGGCGGTACCTGGTGGTTAAGCTTTGAAAAATGTCTAGATCTGAAGATGTACCCTGGGAGCTCTTGAGCCACAGTAAGAAACCCTACAGTCAGCCTGTGAGGAAGCTTTGAACTAGCATCATTCCCACATTCCCACACCATCTTGCTCATCCTCACGAGGCGTCACAGAGGTAAGAGAGTGGGCTTTCTGAAGTAGTTGATCAGTGGCTTGCTACTTGTAACTGGGCCTCTTAGCCTTAATCGTGTTCCTCTATGAAGAACACCAGAAATTTGCCATTGCCACCTCTACAAAAATTGCTATCAGCAAAGTGAAAATCTCCAAACAAAACCAAGAAGGCGAGATCTTCAACCCAGAGATACCAGATTCCAGAGCAATGAGAGATGAATCAGAAAGTGGTGGACTCACAGATTTTAGCAAAAATCAAACCTATTCCTCAGCTCTGGGGCTACCTGTGATCTGTTTTTGCTCTGACAAATGGAATTTATCCTCATAAATTATTGTTACAAATTTCTTACTAAGAATCTAATTAAATAACTGACACATTTTTTTAAAACAAAGAAAAGAAACATGGGAAAATTTTTAAAGTTCTGAGATACTTTGTCATAAAATGATCACACCAAAAATGAGAAGCAATACTGAAACAATACATGCAGGAGTCCTAAAAAACTGGAAAAACACTGACACATATATATCGAAGAAATGCTATAAACACCAAACAGATGAAAAAGCTGACATTATAGCAAAATTGCTAAATATGAAAGACATGACAGCACTTGGGAGGCTGAGGCAGGAGGATTGGTGCGAGTTCGAGACCAGCCTGGGCTACAAAAGTGAGCTCAAGGCCAGCCTCAACTGCATAACGAGACCCTGTCTCAAAAAGACAAAAAAATAAATAAATAAATATGAAAGACATGAGAAAAAAAGATACTTTCAAATGAAAACATACTAAAATAGGCCAGTTTTAACAGTGATTATGACAGAAGATATTAAAAGTGTAATTGCATTTTGCAGAAGTGCCAAAGTAGAATTAAGTAACACATGAAAATATCTTTCAAAAATAAAGGTAAAACTGAGATGCTTTTAAATGTGCAAAAACTGAGAAAAGTATCACTAGTAGGCTTTCTTAATACAATTACTAAAGAGAATTCTTCAGGTAAACAAAAAATAATCTTAAACAGAAATGCAAAATGCAAGAAAGAATAAAGGTGACAGAAAGTTGCCTGCAGACAGATATAAATCAAAACCATTCTAAAAACTGTAATACTAATGTGAAGCAAACTTCAAATTAAAGTGAAATACATGGTAACAATAATGTAAAATGTTGGTTGGTTAAGTGGAGTTAGAATACCGTCACAGAATTGGGAAAAGTAATTCAGTTAGATTTACATAAATCAAACATAAGCCTTAAATGATAATGAAAGAACATACAACACAGAGGGGCAAGGTGCACTGTGGAGCCTGAGGCAGGAGGAGAAACACCAGTTGGAGGCCAATCTGGGATATATAACAAGACCTTGTTTGAAAGAAAAAAAAGTAATAAAAATAAAAACATAAATAATTGTATGACCTACAGAAAAGGTAACATATTAGGGTGAAAGGAGAACATGATTAACATTGGCCCTGCAGTTTAGGATGGAGTCTGGGGAGGGAGGGGTCTCCCCCTTGGGTCTGTGTGCTCCCTCCCAAGTGGAATGTCAAAGCGAGGCAAAGCTGACTGAACTCCAACGATCCCCCAAATGCAGAAAGAGGAACGCTGGTTCTGCAAAGAAGTCAGAAACAGAAGTAGTGAAGCAGAGATTTATTTGTAAGATGATGAGAGCAGAGGCAAAGCTACTGAACAGCAAGCCATACTGCACAAAATGCTCAGAAGAGCTTCTGGGTCTTTGCACTTCACAAATTTATAGGGGTAATCTGGTCTGGGATGAAGTAGGAGCTATGGAGTCTTCACTAATTGGTGTACCGTAGACCAAGTGGAGTCTTAGCATTTGTTGCTAGGGTGATCTGCTGCTGGGGAGAGCTATTGCTAGGGTGAACTAAGGGCATGGGGCTTAGGGATGTATAGTAAAAGCATGTAAGCTGGTTCCAAAAAATAACTTCTACACCTGCCAAGTTTTCAAAAAGGGCAATTTCTAGTAAGCAGGTGATCATTTATATAGCTATCTGCCACATCAGCCAAGTCATAGCCATTGCATGCCCTATCCCTATCTTCCCCTCTAACTGTCCCTATTGTCATATATAAAGCAGCACACACATCAAAGGTAGAACAAGCATGCTTTTTACTTACTTATGAAACACTTGCCAAATATGACAATATGCTGTTATAAAGAAAGCAGCAATATTTTTTTTCAAACTACTGAAATACAGAAGATAATGAGTGACTGGGATCCTTCTTATGGGTTTGGAAATTGAGCAAAATAATTCTAATTATTTCTTATCTCAAGAAGAAATTGAAATAAAATATTTTAACTTGGGGTAAATACAAGATATAATAAAATTTGTAGCATGCAGTTAAAAATACCTTTAGAAAAAAAGTATAATCTTTCATTATTACATTAGAAAAGAGAAGGCTGAAAAATCTATGATCTGAAACTATAATTCCAGGCCTCGGGGGAAAGTCCAAACTGATCAGAACACTGTTCTCTCTACAGATTCCACTTACAAGTCCCTAAGCACTCATACTTCTGAGCAACCAGATACAAATCAGGTGTTGCATGACCTTTCCCTCAAAATTAATAATCACCGGACTCAATAAAGTAGTCTACTTGAACTTTTTGGTTTATTATACAGAATACAACTCAAGGACAGTCAAATGTAAAAGATAGTATAGACAAAGGTAGGAAAGGGACAGCAGAAGTTCCCATGTCTTCTCAGGGTTTGCCACCTTGCAGGCCCTCTTGGTGTTCACAAACGCCAATATTTTCTGGGTCTCATTGCTCACATGTTCTACAAAAGGTGAACCTCAAGCCCCCAGCTCCTCTGCCAAGGTCTTTGGGAGGATTAATCATTGGTTTTTCTGATAATGAGCCCCATCTTGATGTCTCTAGTTATCTCACTTAAATAAACTGAGGTGTCCTGGAAAGGAACTCATTATGAATAACCAATAAAACTGCTATCATTCATGAAATTCCAAGGGTTTCAGGAGCTCTGTGCCAAGATCCACAGACAAAAACCAATATATAATTAGCATCATGCCATGCATGTCAACCAGGAACATACAACACAGTCAATTTAGATGAGATGGACAAATGCCTCACAAAATCCCCATGAAAAGATGTGGAAAGTCAGAACAACTTTATATTTTTAATGAGTCTAATTTTAATCCTTCATAAATGAAATCTCCAGTTTCACATAACTGTGCTAGTCTAGCATTGAATCATTCCAAATATTAAAGAAAATAAAGAACACCAATCTCTTAAAAATTTATTCAGAGAAGAGGAAAGGAGATGACCCTTTCCAGTTTATTTTATGAGGCTGGCAATATGTAAACCCTGGCAAGCACAAGGTTCTGAGTTTGATCCCTGGTACCAAAAAACAAACAACAACAACAACAAAAAGGTCAAATATGATGACACCTGGTAGCAAATCAGAAATAGAACAACTCCGTTTATTTGATTATATCTCAATGATACAGAAACCCAAATCCAACTCAAGAGGCTTCAAGCAAGAATATCGCTTAAGCTTAATGTCTCAGGCCATCCTGGAGAACATAATGAGAAAAAAACAATCCTATTAAAGAATCGTCTCACTAATCTAGCTCTGCGTTTCATACCTTGTAATTATGCATTTTTTGCTGGGTGATCAAGTGCAAGTCAAAGCAAGACCTGTATAATACAACATTCATCTTTTGTATCTTCAAAGGTTAAATCCCCTCAGGGTTAACTTTGGAACCACATATAGTGCTTTGTAGAACTGTTGTCAGTGTCAGCCTTCAGGATGAGTCACGGCCATTGCTTGGCCAGTTTGCTTTCAGTGAAAGCCTGAGAGAATGTTTTTCTCTGGGGACTCTCCTTAAGCACACTATAGTTCATTTATCCCTTTTTTCTGAGGTTCCATAATCTTCTTGACCAGAAAATATGAGACATCTCTGAGTTATAGGATATTACAGCACAGGTTCTCTTATGTCCTGAGTCCTTACTGACCTTGAAGGGCTAGGACCAAAATATTGGCTATCCTCATAGCCCTTCTTTCTCTCCAATGTTTGGTCTGTTAACTTACATTCTCAATCCTCCAGCAGAGAAGCTTCGTGATGCTATTACTCTATAACATAGGTAATTGAGCTTATCATCACTGGCTTTCTGAATATCAAACATCTTTGACTAAGGTATGAAACACAGAGCTAGATTAGTGAGATGAGCTGTAGGAGGCTTCGATCAATAGCCTCCAACGTTGCAAGTTTCAATGATGGCCCACTGCAATTGTGTAACATTGGACTATGTATGCATCTGCTTCCTCTTAATTCAAAGAGAATTGCTTTGTTTTGTTTTTTTCTTTTGTTTTTCTTTCCTTATCAACATCAAGAGGAAGGTGGGTCATGCCCATACACTGTGTTCTGCATAACTACTGTGAGGACAGTGTGCAGTGTGTCAACTGTTAAAAAAAATTAATAATAAAAAAACCAAAAGATTTTTTAAAAAGTTGTTAGATATACAGTTACTTTGTCTTAGTTCTTTGAGAATAAAAGCTTGTACTAATATATTTAGACAAAATATCAGGTTTGCATCTTGTGCTCTGAATAACTACTATGAAGATAACTACATGCAGGGTATTAATTATTGTAACCATCCTACTAACTTGTTTTGAAACTGTTTCATTGCTGTTTTCTTTTTTTTCTCATTAAAATGAATAAAAGATGTAAAAAAATACAAAATGCATTTGGAAAAGTTAAAAAAAACAAAGAATCATATTTACTGGTGAAATGCTGATTGTTTTTCCCTTGAGCCTAGACATGAGGTATGAATATCAACATTACTCCTCTTGTTAGGTAATCCAGGCTGGCCTTGAAGTTGGAGCTATTATTCCATCTCCATTGACCAAGTGGAGAGATTATAGGTGTGCTGTACCACAGCCAGCCACATCCGTCACCTCTTTTGTTCAACATTGAGCTACATATCCAATAAGTCCAAGATGCATGAAAATTAAATAGTAATATGATAGTGATAAAGGAAAAATGAAACATATCACTTGTATTATTTGCATATGATTTGATTATGCAAGTAGAAAATGAAAGAAACAACAAACAACCTATTTGAATAGTTAGTGAATTTACCCATGTCAGTGTGTACCAGATCAATAAAAATAAAGTGGTAATAATCCTTTGGAAAATAAATAAATTTTAAGGACAAATTTACGACATAATGCTACTGCTGACAAATGTACCAAAACACACCAAATATGTATAAATTAATTTAACAAAATGTGTAAGAGTTCTACATTAAAAATTATAAAATACTTGGATAAAGAAGACCTGAACAAGAATAAGTTAAAATATAACTACAACATTTTGTAAATATGCTATTGCCCCCCAATTTAATTTATAAACACAATAAATTTTCAGTCTATGTACCAGGAGTTAGTTTTCTTAGAAAATGAAAAGCTGATTCCACAACCCATATAAAATTCTCAAGAAAAGCAAGAACATCGAAATGATAAATGTTTGCCAGTTTAGAGCTTTATTTTTTTTCCAATTCTTTTATTGTTTAAATTTAACAATGGTTATATTACATATTTTCATCATCGGATCAGTTTAGATTAATACATATGGGTATATAGGATTGATCAAACAACTAAACATTAACCTTTCTAAATCCACATTACTTTTTTTTTTCTTTTCCCACTTTTTTTCTTTGAAAGTTGACATATTGCATATTGTCCTCACAATCATTCTATAGAGTGCAGTGTGTGGGCATGACCCACCTCCCTATTAATGTTGCATAGAAAAAAGAAAGAAAGAAAAAAAAA